>KN492393.1:0-47327 GCA_000787155.1 Scartelaos histophorus
GTACACCAAACAGCTTTTAGTCGTATATAGAATTGTAAGCCTTGATTTGCTTTATTCTGAAGCCATGTATTATTCGCAGGCAGGACAGACACAAGTTTGATTCGGGATTGTTCTTGTCGAATCTGCAAATCAAACGGTGCGTCAGATACAAATGATAAAATATCTTGGCGTGTATATGCCTGATGCTGCCTGAAGGTGGCGCAAAGATGTAAACGCCAGTGTAAACTAATCACATCTTGCTATGGGCTGATATCATATTATGACCAGTCACTGTGAAATGTTGTGAAAAGTGCAGGTTCAGTTTGTACGGTTTTGATGGATTAAGGCTCACATGCACGACGAGCCAGAAGGATCATGCGCAGACTGCGGAATTGTTAATAAGTAATTATTTTGACAGCGCTGAACTCGCTCCAGTCTCTGAGAAAATGTCCGGTAATGATGACGAACACTTTTTATACTTTGCGTTTGGTAGCAATTTGTTAAAGCGAAGACTTGAGTTACAAAATCCCTCGGCAACATTTTATAGTACTGGGCGACTCAAGGTAAACAATCAGCTTAATAATCACTTATCTATGTGCGATTGGTAGATTCCTTTTACGTGGTTCTGTACCGCGGCTGAATTGGTTTGATAATGGATATTCGACACATTCAGTCATTTAATTTGTGTTGTATATTATGAACACGTCACAAGTTGTTTGAAAAAAAAAAATCGATAATATACAACACAAATTAAATGACTGAATGTGTCGAATATCCATTATCAAACCAATTCAACCGTGGTTTGATCTAAATTACACTGTTAACAAATGAAAATATGATTGTTGTTTTGCATAACATGAGCACTAATTATGCCTCTGTGTTACTGAGTTTGTTCATTTTCCATCTTGTGCACAGGACTATGAGCTCAAATTTGGCCTTTGGGGGATTGGTGTGTCATCGGTTTGGAAAGGTGGTGCAGCCACTATCGAGTACTGTCCTGGTGCTGAAGTCTGGGGAGTGATCTGGACCCTGAGCAACACAAATCTGGCAACACTTGACAAGTGAGACACTTGGTTTGGTTATGCAAATTCTTGGTCATGTTGTTTCATTAAATTTGTCAATAACATCATCACGCACTCCAACAGGCAAGAAAGAGTGCCAGAGGGGATTTACTCACCTTTGAAGGTGTATGTGGAGACAGAGCATGGGCCAAAACTTTGCAGGACGTACCAGATGAATAATTTTCATGCATATCTCCCTTCACCTCAGTATAAAAAGGTAGATCCCAGGTCTAGCATTTGCTTAATCTAATACACAAGAAGCACTTTTAAATCAAGAATACTTTACAAATGTGTTACTCTTGATTTGATGATTCTTCCCTAACCTAAGATACCTCAGGTCAGGCCAACACAGCTGTCTCTCAGACCTCAACAAATAAACCTCATACAGACATATTAGCATCATATGGAAGTGGGAAGGGTGTTCTCACTGCAGACCCTTAAACAGAAATTGTAATGCTTTATATTTTACAATATTGTCTATTGTAATAAGGGTGTTCTTTGCAGTGGCATACATTTGTTTGAAAATTCAATCTGACCAGTATATCTGATTCCCTGTGCTGCTCTTCAACAGTACTTAATCAATTTGCACTGCTAGTTGTTTTTCAGTCTATAGTGTAAAAATTATATCTGTTCTATTACTTATTCTATATCTGCACCATATTGCTAAGGTATTCCAAGTTTTGTTCCCTGATAATGCCAATAAAATCTTTTCTGATCGTGATTTTAGGTTGTGTGTTTGGGGGCAGAAGAGAATGGACTTCCAACAGAGTACATCAACAAACTTAACAGCATTGAAACCAACGGCTACAGTGGTCCATCCTTACTAGATAAACTGAATATATAAATTACACCAGAATGATTCTGTAAATGTGGTTTTTAGGCTTTACAAGTTGATCTTTCTCTTAATGTAAATAAAAATTTAAATTAATCCACAACTTGTCATCTTCTTTCATCTTAAGTTTTAAAATGGCATTCAAGTCTAGGTGTGCTCCATGCAACACAAATTGAAGCTTTTTTAATCATTCATTTTGCCTGGATGTTGAAAAGCAACTTCTCAGCTTCAGCATGCTTGCAATTGACCTTTTCTTTGGGTCATTTACATTTTAGAAAACAATTTTATTTAACCATACATATTTGCCTTAACCAGGTTTCAACATAGCAATGCTTTATGAAATAGATTAGAGTAAGAAATATAGTACAAAACATGTGAGGACAATAAGATCTCAGGAATTTAAAACACCTATCTATAGTACTTTTTATAAGACACTGAAAATGCACACTTTACAACATCTTTTAAACAGTAATTGACAGAACAATGTCATGCAACAATGTCATGGTCCGAGAAATGCAGTAACCAGACACTCATAAACTGCTTTGTTACATTCTTATGGCCTTTGACATGGCACCATCAACATATCAAAAACACTGAAAATATATTTCCTATGACGACTGTAATGTATTTCAATATCAGGACAGGAAGTGGCAATACCAATCCAAAGCACATTAATGGTGTAAAGGTAAAAAGTACTATCCTAGATATGCAACAAGAAACATAAATAAGTTTACTTTAAAAAGGGCAGCAGCGGGAATCAGTGCTTTAGTTAAGATTCTATGGTGGGGTGAGGTTGTACCCTGTTTGCTTAAGATAACTAATCTCGACCAAAAAAATAAAAAATCAGGATTAAAGTAGGAAAAAATAAACCTCACTGCCAAGTTGATGTGCAATATACTATTATCTATATGAAATGTAAAATGTGGCACAGTTCTATCCTTTACTGCATAACAAACATTTGGACATATAAGGCCATTTATATTTTTTTAAATTTCTTTGTCATTTTCTGATAGTGATACTGGTACTGTTTCCATGGGTTGCTCAGGTGACTCTGTCTGCTCCTCGTTCTGGTCCTCCATGTGCTCCTCATCAGTGTCCTGCTCTATTTGGTCTGAGGTTTCCGGGGGCTTCTGTTCAGGAATGTCCAGGTTGTGTTTTATTTTGTTCAGCTCCACCATGTTAAAGCCAAGGAGTACAGCTGCTCTGTTGTTCTTAATGGACTTCATACACTTTGAACGGCGTGCACTAAAAATGGCCGCCAGCTCTGATTTTGAGAAGGACAGCCTTTTGCACAGCTCCTCAGTCTCTGCTTTTGTCGCGTATGGGTTACAGTTGAAGTACTTGGTACAAAATAGTCGCCTCTCCTCTTCACTGCGACGCTCGATTGGTGTAGGCTCCAGTAACAACTTCACAAAGGGGTTGACCTGAGTTTCTGGAGGAGGCTTTTCCTGCATGTGTGGCTCCATCTTTAGCTTCTGCCTCTCTGATCTTTCATGATCCACCTTTTGGCGCTTGGCAGCCCTCTCCTCTCTTTCTCGTTTGTTGGCCTCCATCACTGCTTTCAGAGCTGCTTCTATCCTTTTTTGGGACTGCACCTCCTCTGGGGTTTTAAGCTGCACGTCTGAGTTTTTACTAATAAGTCCTTTGACTAGAGTTGAAGCAGGGGCTAAAGCTTGTTTAACTGTCAACCCCTGGGGTACTTGAAGGAAGTAGAGACCAGATGATTTGGCTGCCATTTGTGGAGAAGGTTTTACCGGAGCAGCTCTTATTGTCACAGTTGTTCTGGAGGGTTCTGGTACAGGTTTAGAAACCTGTGGCTGTTTGGGGGAGCAACGGCAGCGCTGAATGTGAAGCATCACAGCCTGCTGAGTCACCTTTCCTGTGTACACACCATTGCAGTAAATGCATTTGAAGGCCTCAGTCCGAAGAATGGCATGAATAGTCGGTGCCACAAAATGTTTCTGTTTGAGATGCTGGAGGTGTTTAGCTTCACTGGAAGACTTTTCATCACAAAAGGGACAATAGGTGCTGCTGACTTTAAGAGGTCCGGTGCTGGGGCTAGATTTGATGCATGGCTTTAATTTAAAATATATGTGTTCGTTTGTACTTGTGATGAGAGCCAGATGAACCTCATTATCTCCAAGCACTTCTTTTGGTCCAGTTGTTTGTACATCAAAGTGTGGGAATGAAAGCACCCCTGGACTTTGACTATATATTTTGTAATTGAGTTTGAGGAAATCACTGTAGGCTTTGCTTGTTGGATTATGTTGTTTTACATGTTCAGATAGCTGTTTGATTGAGAAAAACACAGATGGGCAAGACACACAATTTAAACCATGCAGCAGATGCTGAAAGATAGTCGTCTCAGTGACCAGAATCTTGCACGTTAGACATTTCATGGATTTATCTGCCATTTTCTTCAGAAAAGGGGCTCGAGCAACCAAATTTTCAAACTTATCTAGAGTAGATTTGACCTGGTGCACTACCTCTGTGTGCATATCATAGACGTTTGAAGGGAACAGTTCATTGCAGTGGGGGCAAGTGATCCATTTCTTTACTTGTGAATTGTTTGATTGCTCGATGGGCTGGAGAGGTGTGGATGTGCTTTGAGATACAGGCAATGTAACCTGCAATGGTGCAAATGTATACGTTGGCATGCCATTCACCCTATTACCAGTTGGTATTAGGTGACTTAGGAGTGATTGTGAAGTTAACATTGTACCCTGTAGGGTAGGTGTATTTGGGGCAGTTATGTGTGTAGTTACTGCAGGCTTCACAGCAGCTGCAGCAAGAGGAGTCCCATTGGCATGAAGTCCAGAAGCAAGTAGCATGGGCTGTGGTTGATGAACAGGTTTTGGTTGAGCAGAAGCTTGAACCAGAGGTAATGCTGCTGACTTGATAGCTACATTCGAGACAGTGGGAATCTGGATGGACTGCCCCTGTGGCAAAGTACCTTGCAGTGTTATGGTGGCACCAGGCTGAAGCAAGCCTTTAGCTTCAGCACTAGCCAACTGCACCAGAGCAGAGGCTTGAGGGGGTAGAAAGGCCTGGTTACTTCCTGGGGCACATATTAGAGTTGCACTGTTCGAAGTTCCTTGTAAAGTTAATACAGTTCCTGCAGGCTGTCCATTGGTTGGTAACACCAAAGTGTTAGTGTTTAACAGCTGAGGTTGCTGTTGCTGTGCTTTTGAAATAATGTTTGGAAGTGTGAGAAATATTCCTCCATTTCCATTGACTGTTGGTTTGGGGACATAGTTCTTGTTCTCATAAATGTAAGATTGCACTTGAGTACTAACATTATAGTGTGTTGGTGAAACCAACATGTGATGGAGCATTTGGTCCAAAGTGCCTGTGTTTCCTTTACATACTTTGCAGCAGTATATCTTCAGAGTTTTCCCTCCCTGGCTTACATATCTGTATCCTATATATTTCTCAGCCAGCTTCCCAAGATGCTTCAGAATAATATGTTTCTTCAGTGCAAATATTAAAGAGGTTGGGAATCCACATCTCTGACAGTTATACCTCTCATTTGCACGGTGAGTGACAGCACTTTCCGTAGCTTGTGGTGATTCTTTTAGAGTTTGACCATGAAAGAGGTATGCATGTTTTCTGAGGACCTTGGGGTGGCCAGTGAAGGAGCAGTGTGTGCACACTGCCAGAGAACAGAGGGACTGCATAAAGGAATGACATCTTGAAACATGGCTCCTGAAGTTGTAGAGATTTTGTGTCGAGTACTTGCACATAGCACAGCACAGACTCCGAGAACGGTAAGGCCACTAAAAACAAATGAATGCATTTTTAATGCCATGAGCAACTTGTCGATTTCAATCCATGAGCAAAACTTACCCTCTTTTCCATTCTTCCATTGAATCCTTCTGTGAAATCAACCCACTCTGTGTCCTCAAATACCTCTTCGTCATCTGAATTTTTCTCTGAGTTTTCATTAAGACTCTGTAAGGTAATAGTATTATGGTTATATATAATGCTTTTTGTCAAATTTCGCACCAGTTTATGTGCCACATGTAATTCTATGTATATGCCATAGACCGTATCTACAAATTTGGACATAGCTAATGCACAAACTGCCGTGTGCCAAATAGGAAGCGCGACAGGAGGCTCTTCCGGCTCCTTCTGACTGTGGTTCCCATTTACTTACATTAGGATCTTGTTGCCCCTCTCTTTATACCTGCCTCAGTGAGCCTCAACTTGGTCTTAAAATGTTCTTATTAACCCTTTATACCTGCGCCTCAGTGACTCAACTTGGTCTTAAAATGTTCTTATTAACCCGCTCTACATGATCCTGAATTTTTTTCCCGCTATTTTGTTTGTAAAAAAAATCCTATTCATAACATAGAGCCTGGCTCCAGATTTGTTCCTGTAACCGCATTGTGAGCCTCATTTGAGCGGCGCTGAATGTTATGGGTGACATCACACTCACTTAGTCCACTTCTTTTATACAGTCTAGGGTATATGCATCTCTGAAGATACAGGATACAAAGAAATATCCTGTCTTAGCTTCAACAGATGACCAATAGAAGATTTTTATTTTTTTTTTAATTTGCCATGAGTGTCTAAAACAGACCAAGGCAAGACAAGGCATCCAAGGAACAACATAATACAAGCACACAGTAGTAAGGCAAAGACATTCCTAAATTTAACATATCTACAATGTGCAATGTGTTAGACCAAGAAAAAGTTGTGCACCTTGAGAAATTTCTGGCAGTCCTCAAGGCCAATATCACCAAGGACCTTTTTAACAGATCTCCGCGCCTTACGAATTTTGTCCAGACTTGTAACTGGAAGTTGATACATATTTCCTTCAGAAGATTAGGGTATGTGCTGTAAAAAATAAACACAATGTCATAATGACCATTTACCAATGACCATTTTGATTAAAAAATATATATATATAAAAATGAATATAAAACATTAATTTAACTGTTCTTGTTCATTTTGTCTGCATCTTTGCTCTTGACAAAATATACATTTTAGAAGACATGAAAAAAATTACACCCCAATACCAACTTGAACTAGAACTAGTGTCGTAACTAGATATTCAATTAAGCACGATCTACACTAAATAAAATTGTATTATAAATTAATTATGAAGTCTTTATAATGGATCGGCCAATTATGTGTATAATTGTAACAATAACAAGGAGATGGTAAAAGAGACAGGTGTGTGTATGTTTTGTAAGTGTAACATTGAGATCAGTATTGAATAACTACCTTATTCCCTAGAATTAACGTGTTTTAAATGTATAGTCAATCAATCCATGGGCGGACGAAATTAAATGTTTTTGTTCGTACATAGTGGCCTATGTTTTAAAGTACACATAATAAACCACTTTAAAAACAAAAAAACAACTATGAAATGCCTGATGCTCATACGACACAACTCTCAGCAAAATATATGGTAAAAGTTGGATTAGTTTATATAGCCTACTGCAGGAACAGCGCGGTCACCTTCCTCCCCAATACACTGCCCATCCACATCGGTCTGTGCTTCAGTGCAGCCCCATATTTGACACACATGTACGATGATCAGTAGGATGTGACGTTGTTTTCTTTTATCTGAGGATGCCCACAGCAGTCGGCATATTTACCTCGTCCAAATCCAGCAGTGTTGATAGTGGTCGCTGTCTCCTCCACCGATGTGACTGCTCACTGTGTGTGTGCGTCGATGGCTGCGCCTACTGCCGGTGCAGCTCACGCACAGTCATTAAAACGCTCCCTCGCCACTGAGCGCACGGTAGTACACATAGACTTATGGAGTATAAACACGAAAACTGCAAACGTACTGTTTATACAAGTTATTTCTGCTCCAGCTTTTGTCCCTTTCTTCCACTAAAGAGAAAAAAAATGGCGCTCAAGTTCAGGATATGACGTATGGTACTTAATTTACATATTGTCCTGAACTGACCAATGGGAATGGCTTTACTTACAAACGCTAAATAGCGTTTTATCTCCAGTAAAAATTATCGGTTTTTGTTCAAGTAGAGTTTAAATTACATATTTCTGCGATACCTTCAAAGTTTATTAACTCAAGTAGTTGTTAATTGAATGGCTATCACACTCCATCAAAAAGTTAGCATGGGGGCGTGGCCAGTCAACCCATTTCCAGTAGTCACGTGATACAAGAACGGAGCTATCCAATGAGCTGTCGAGTAAAAAAGCTAAATGGGCGTGGCTTCGCCAATTACGTCATATCATGCCATTTTATTGTCCAATGACATTAGTACACAATATTGATTGGCTGTAAATTAAAATGCACAGTATTAAAACAGATAATGTTAACAATAATGTTAATTGGTTCCACACAAATTTTATCCCCGAAACGTTCATTTTTCTGAGTGTTTTTTTTTTTTTTTTTGCACTAAACAGCGCTAAATGCGCAATGGTTAAAAACTGGAATAAAATTTCAAAATTATGTTTATGATGCTTTTTTTAACTGGCTATAACATTCGCCACACTATCTCTACTGAAATCCGGGATATTGTTTCACAACGGCTAATAAACGGTTACCGCTAACCATTTTCCGCCGCATCAAAATACATTTGAATCCATAGAATCCACATCCATAGAATTACAATTACAAAACCAAGACACCTAATTTTTGTTTTAGAAGTAATCAAAATGATGCAAAAATCAAGCAAATAGTTTCTGTCAGAAATGTATTAAATTATCAATTATTACTTTAACAAGTACAATTTACAGTCAAAACCGGGTATGGTCCATTAGTGCCTTTGACAGCAAATCATTAATACATCAGTATTTAGTCACACAAGAACAGGATTTCAAGAAGCTGTAGATGTTTCTAAACAGACTATTGCTTTACATAAAACCTTTTCGCCATCATTACACTTGGAAGGCATGAGGGAAAATGAGGCAGAGCAGAATGTGTGCGTACAGCTCATCATTTTTAGGTAATGTACCGATTGTTAAGATATAAATGCTTTTTCCTGGTTCAATCTAGAGCAGATTGTATTTGAGTGAGTTACTTGGCTCTGACTCCTATAAATTATCCTTCATGCCTTACAAATAAATGAAAAGGCAGCGGTCACAGATGTCAATTACAATACCTTTAATTCATGTATTTTTTTAAATAACACATTCTGTCAGGATTCAGGAACACTGTAGGGCCACAGGGTAACTCATGGCCTAAATATCTCTAGTTCTGAAGAAATTGGTCATCAAAACTATCAAATAAATATATTGAAATGAGGTGAAATGCAACAAATAAATTATTATTATGAAAGGCATTCACTTTTATACAATGCAAATAATAGGGTCTGCTGTATGAAGACACTTGATCTAACGCTTCAAAAAATCTAGACAAAACTGATGTGTTCAAGACAGGGTTTACAAGACTGTAAAACAGTTAATAATTAAAGCAATTGGTTTAAATTAATTGTGCACATTGTAAACTGAATTTTAGATAGGAAACAAAAAAAACACCATCTCTAAAGAGTCATCCATTTTGTTGCATGTTTCTAAGAAGGTTATGTCTACAACAAGTAAATTAGAGAAAGGAGTGAAATGTTGAGGTACCAGATTCTGTAAACGGATAATTTACTTTCA
Organism: Scartelaos histophorus; assembly: GCA_000787155.1. Lineage (NCBI taxonomy): Eukaryota > Metazoa > Chordata > Actinopteri > Gobiiformes > Gobiidae > Scartelaos > Scartelaos histophorus. The sequence goes on from KN492393.1 coordinate 9,454, forward strand.
AGTCCAATTAGTGAGGAATTTGTATGACATAACACTTTCTGAGGTGGTTGGAATGTTGACCACTTTGTGACAGTGTCCTAAAACACCACGCTGACCCCTCTTGTGATGGAGGTCTGTGCAACATTAAACAGGACAGGGGTAGTAGGTGGCATTTACGCACTGTACTGGCCCATGGAGAACATCTTCATGGCACTGTCCAAGGAAACACCAGCATCCTGCAGGTCCTCCCTGTGCATTACAAAGAAAAAACTGTCAGTCAAACGTACAAAAGTACGTAAGTAAGTCGTTTTTTATCATTCCACTTTTAAAGTTTCTTTAACTTATCTGTACCAATATGAATTTTTATCATGAGCATAGTTGTTATCAAGCATGATCTATATGGATTTCTTCTCACCAGTCTAGTGTACAATTTTGGCTACCTGAGCTACCATTGCCTTTGACTCATTTTAAAGTTGGCATTTATTAAACTGCTGACTCATGCATACTGACCAGTCAGAGATGGACACTGTGTAGAACACAGGCAGCTGAGGGGAGCTGGACAGGCCGGTGGAGTCGTCCAAACCAAAGGCGCCCATGTTGGAGAAGATGAGCCAGTTGCCCACAAACAGCTCAGGCAGCAGGCAGTGCTCCACCACTTGGTCTAACTGGTCCAGTGAGGGGCCCCACAGGCTGGAGGGATACGCCACTTCTTCCGCACACAGTGAATGCTTCAAGTTGAATAAATATATTATTGATATTTTACTATAACCACAGACTTAAATGATTAGGACAGAGCCCATAACTTATTCCAGTTGGGTAACACAGGGCTGTTGTATGTCTGTTATGGCAGATCATTTTAAAGCTACGATTGTTCTCAAAAGTTTACAAAATGTGCATTTCATAACCTTTACAAATTATGTCACCACTTCCCAAAATAGTTACAAAGCATGACCTGACACCTTGTACTGCTTCCTAAGAGTGGCCTTTAGATGAGTAATTATCACTGAAAGAAAGTTATCTCTCTGGGGTGGAGACCTACCAACCTTGTGCACAGTAGGGGCAGCAATTGTGTTTCCCAGAAGCTTTGGGCTGAATGAACCATAAACACCTTCATTCATATAATACAGGAACTCTGTATTATCATTGTTCTCTCCTGCAAAAAAAGTGCATTGGGTTAGGTCAGTAATACCTTTCCATTCGTTGAAAGAGCTGACTCAACTGACACATACCTTGTGCTAGACCATCCCAGGGAGAAGTTGCTAACTTTTTGCCGATGACATTAACTGCCAGGCTTAAAGCAGAAGCAACATAAAAACTGCCTGGCTCGGCAAGCACTTGAACCCCCGACAGTGGAGGAAAGTAAGCATCCAACAGGGGCCTAATTGCAGACTCGACCTGCACAAGAGTTACAAAATTAATCCAAGTTTAAAAATAAAATTCACTCATTCATTTAGTATCCATCATTTGTTACTACACAGGTACTACATTACATCTATGTAGTCATAATAATACCTGTTTGAGCTGAAACTCAGATCCGTTGAAACCGCCACCAATGTCCAGGATGTCCATGCTGAAGCCGAGCTCCACCTAAACACAAGATCAAAAATCATAGTTTGAATAAAAGAACAGCATAATCTTCAAAAATATACAATTCTCTTGATTTTGGTGAACTGAGTAAAACAATTAAAATCCATAACAGAGAGGAGAAAACTACTGACCCCCATGTCAAACACACAGCGGGCGTCAGACAGAGCATGGGTGTAGGCCTCCTGCGCGTCTTGGCATGAGGTGGGAATATGAAATGTGACCCCAACCACCTGAACACCCAGCTCCTTTGCTGCTTCCAAAAGATGGCGGCAGCTCTTCAAAGAAGAACCAAAAGCCATGCTGGTTTCAGCTGCATGAGCATCTGTGGTCAACTGAACCAGTAATCTACAAGTCAATTAAACAAATTTAAACATTTCCATAAAAAATAAATAAGAGTTCAAATTTTTTAAGAGATCATTTGTCTTACTTTGCGCTGGGATGGAGACGAGAAATCTTGGCCATTTCTGCTTCATTTTCACAAACAAGGAGCTGCACGTTGTTTTTGGCTGCATGTTTGATGTGGGCCAGCTGCTTGCAAACACCAGACAGAATAATACTCTCTGGTGGGACACCGTTCTCCAGTACCAGATTCACTTCACCCTGAATTGATCATAATTAAAAACTCATCAGCATACAAGCAATCAACTACTGTTATGTAATAATAAAATAAGTTGTTCTGTAAAAGGATTAACAGGGTACAAAAAAGATAAGCTTTCCTTACCTTGTTAGCACATACAAAGCCGAGTCCCAAAGAGGCCAACACCTCAATCACTAAAGGACTGCTGTTGCACTTGACTGGAAAGTACGGCTGTAGATATGGCACAGTACTTTGCCAGCACACATGCTGTCGCATTAGGGCACCAATGTCCGCCACTACAAATGCATTCTTTTCAGCCTGCAATGAAATCACAACTTTAAAATGAGGAATTGATGCAAGTAGCACCTTGACAAGACAAAACAAACTGTATGAACTGACCAGAGCTTGCTCATAGATGTGCCCATCAATGACGTCTTCAAGCGTCACTCCTCCCTCCATTAGTTCAATGATGTAGCTGGGGTTGTCTGCGAGTCCTTTCATCTCAACCGTATTCCGCAAAGCAAACAATCATAGGAAAAGATAACAAATCAAGGGGTCACGACTGAGCCAATGGGTCCTGCCGGTATGCAACAAACTGAAAAAGAAAAAGTGAGTTCAGAGAGTGAACATGAAACATAAAATGATAGCCTTTACAACAAATATCACGTATCTGTATTTGTTAAATGTACTTAATGTTTAATGTACTTTATTGTTTAATGTATTTAATATTTTTTCCCTAAAAATTATTCTCACTTTCTATAACTGAAACATGGTTTCTAGAGACATGTAATGTCGGTGTCATTTTTGTCTTGTGTTTATAGTCAGTAGTAACAAAACTCACATCAATACAGAAATACTATATCCTGTTGTTTTGTTTTCATCCAAAGAAATTAAAGAAGAACCCAGGTTGCTGAGAAACAAAACATGACACTCACACGGACAAGTCAGGAGATGGACTTGTCCCGCTATCAGCTAGGATCCCAAGGTGGCTCAGCGTTGAAGTCAAAGTGCTCCCGGTAAAGGGCCGCCCCTAGGCCCTCCGAGAAACGCTCATACACTGGTGCTGTAATGGGGGAGCCCTGGGACAAAGACAGTAAAGATGACTTATTAGATAAAATATAATGATACATACTGTACATAAAATAAATGTTAAGACAGACACCATACATTGTTTGAAATTATTAAATTAAGTTGTAGATAAAAGGACATCAAACGAAATATTTACAGCCTGTAAGACAAACTTAACGAATTACAGATCTCAAACAAAAAATAGCACCACTGTAACCTGTCAAAATAGAACTGCGCATGCGCAATACTAGCAGTGTCAAAGTTGACTAATGCGATATTAATATTTAACAGCGTCAGAGAAGTAAAACCCGGAGGCCTTGTTAACACAAATATCATATACCGCAAACGTAGAATACGATAGCAATGAGTAAATGCGGTAAGAGCCTCGAGCATTATGGCTGATGAGACAGTCTTTGCAGAGTATCAACCGCATGTCGCAATGTCTGTACCGCTTCGAATAAAATTATAAGCAACTACATCACGGATGTAAATATTGACACACATTTCGCCGTGGCTATCCTAACAACCTACAGAAAACTCCAAGATTGTGTAGAAAAACAACGTATGGCTGAGAATTTGATCAGAGAATATAATGAATCAGTCAGTCATGTGCGGCAAGAAAGCAGAAAGACTAGCCCGCCATGTTATCGTCCGTTTGATTCAGTCCAAGGAATTCCTCTCAAGAAGTCCGTTGTACTTACGTGAGATAACGGCTTGAATGTTTTGGAAAATCGTCTTCTCTTTTTCGGCGGAATTTTTAAAGAGTAGTGGACACAACGACGAAAGAAAGAAAGGCGGCTGTTTTGGCCATATGTTTAGTAGGAGGACGGTTTGACTGCGGCTTCTCTCTTCATGAGGAGGGAAATGAAGCGGTAGAGGGACGGAGAGGAAAAGGTAATCAAACGGCCTGGGGGCGGGGTCGCGCTCATTTCAACCAATCAGAGGAGAGCATCGCCTAGACCATACCAAATATGTATTTCCGAATGTCTTAGAGCCTGCGGTGGATGTTTGTTCAGGTTACATAACCATGAAACTCCGTAGATGGCAACTCCCTCAATCAACCAGTACAAGATATACTAATTTGATGTAACAGAGTAAAATTGTGTGTATTCTGTTGGCTGAATGAAGACAATTCACAACTCTGGTGGTAGACTATTAAGTCAACTACTAGACTACTATCACAAACTCAGTCATTAATTTTTCATTCATTTAGACCAGACAACGGCAGTAGTCTATTGGCTAATAGGCTCATCTTGACAGTATACACAGTCAATGTTCATAATGTACATGTGCCACACTGTAACAAAGTATTTTTTTCTTTCTATATTATTCTTATTTTATCCAGTATTATCTGCCCATTTCACTTGCCTGATTTTATTTCAACAAATCATTTATTTACTTCTGTCGAGGATATATTTTATTAATTAGGTCACTGTGGGGAATCTATGAAGTTAAGTTAAAGTTCAATAATTAATAATATATTTTTATTCTGTTTTACTAGGCATTGTAATATAACCTAACCTAACTTGTTTACTGTCACACCCATGGAAATCTTTGGTTCAGAAGGTGAACAAAATACCTTACATCTAGATCCTCTATAGCACACTACTATAACATAGGTTATGTGTTATTTAGTATGCTATTTTATGACGGGTGGATACAAGCATGTCATCGGCCAGTTCTCAGTGGTGACACTGGGTCAAAAGGCTAGACTCAGGCAATCATATGCCAATGCTGTTTTCGCAACATCTCTCATCTGTCCCACTTTGTTACTGTTATCTGTACATGAAGATGTAAACAATTTAAGTACTAAGAAATTATAGTTAAACAGCATATTAGTACAGCATTCAGTTTAATAGTGGATTGATTTTCTGCTATTTTATTTTGAAAATCATAATTCTTGTTATTAAAATGTGAATGAACATGGAAATTATTATTTTTTTCTTAATGAAAAGTGGGCCTGCAGCTAAATCCTGGTCTTATGACATATATTTCTGTAGTGCAAACCACTATGTTTTGTTTATCTGTTTATATGATACTGCCTGGCCACCACAACTCTTATCTTTGGTTTATGGTGGGCACTTCTGAACGTATTGTAATAAAATGGCATGGCCTTAAAACAAACAGTTTTGTTTTTTTTCTTTTTTATGGTGAATAGAAGAAATGTATTGCTGTTCATGGATGATTTCAATCAAAAAGAAGTGTGATTTTATTAATAAATACAATATAGCCTAAAGCACACATGAGTAGCAATAACAACAGAGATTGTAGGCCTACACTGTTTATTACAGCATAATAATGGCAATCATGGCCTGAAAGCCTTATCTACTATATTGAGTCATTTGTGATATGAGTCCACATAATAAAGCCCAAACATAAACCTCAAAATAGCGTGAGAGCATGTTTAATTTAATTTTATGCATTCATTCCAATATCATCAATGAGTTTATTATCCAGAGGAAGGAAATGTAATTTTCAGCCAGAATAAACCACAAACCAACAAAATGCATAAATAATCAATTCTCTCTGTTTCTAAAATAAAAATTGGGGGACATTTCTCAAAGGTTATAAGAATGATATGGTTAAAAACTAGTCGCGTTTGAAGTAGTATTGCATTACTAAGAGTTCATAAGACAATACCTTATAAAATCTATAATAGTATGGTATAATATAGTAAAATTGAGCTGGAGGACAGGTCAGAATTCTAGAGGAGTTTGCTATTTCACTTTTAAATACAACAGATAAGTTCACCTGTTTTTTGTTTATCCTAAGAATTACTGGTTAGAAATATCCACATAAAACAACAACATCAACAAAAACAAAAATCTTCAGCGTCTCAAAAGCTCAATGCTTTGTCTGTCAGTATAAATTAACAATAGTGAAATTTTCTTTTTTCAGCTTCAGAGAGTGTTAAAATGATATTGACACAGAGCTCCTGTTTTTAAACCCAATTTTTACTCCACCCATCAGTGTCCGCAACAGGCTTTACGCATGCGCAGGATGTCTCCACTATCAGCTGACTTTGAATGAGATGCTTTGCTGTCGAAGGACCTTTTAAACCTAAAACCAGCCAATATATCCACGCAATGCACGGGAAGACGGTTCAATTTCATTAAAACAGTCAACACAGATTCAACATTGAAACTGCTCTATTTAGGTAGGTTAAAGACAAAGCGAAGGGTGATGTCGTGATTACGTTACGAGCATCAACAGAAAGCTGCTCCATTAGCTGCTGCACGGTCTATTTGTTGTGTATCTTTAATCGTAGACGTTCTGGCAAACGTTTCCTGATTGATATTGTATTATTATTTTTTTTTTTTTTTTAAATGTCTTGCTTTATTGATTTGCATTCGTTGACCATGTTGTTGTCGTTCCTCATAACGCGGTGGTCATGTGACAGGATCAGCAGACTCGTACAGAAGGGCCTCAGCCATGTCTGTCACAGCTAAACATTATAGACAAGAAATCCCATTCAAAGTGCAAAAGAGAAAATGCTATTTATATAAATTTTAGGTTAAAGAAACTTAGTTATTTGGCCATTTCGGGTTTTTTTTATTTTATTTTTTTTTATTTTTTTTTGTTTTTTTTTATTATTTATTTATATCCACAAAAGTTATATTCCCATTTGTAGAAGATTTCATAGATTCAGATGTTAAGATCTAATACAATTTGTGTCATTCTCTTTATCAACTCTTGTCATTAATAGGCTTTTCTATTTCATAGTCTTCTAAACCACCGCCATGACTGAATTCTGGTTGATCTCAGCACCAGGGGAGAAAACATGCCAACAGACTTGGGACAAGCTGATGATGGCCACGACCCGCACGAACAACCTGTCAACCAACAACAAGTTTAACATCCCAGACCTCAAGGTTGTGTATTACTGTGATGTTAAATTCTTGAGATTATCTTAAAAAGATTAACTCTGTCCTAAACTGATTAGTCATATAGGCAAAAGAAGAACTCATCATGGAACATCTGTTGAAACCTAGTCATTTTTCTTTTATTACAGGTGGGAACATTAGATGTCTTGGTTGGTTTGTCAGATGAACTAGCTAAATTAGATACCTTTGTGGAAAGGTAAAAATTCCCAATCTTAATTTTACATAGTAATTGTAATAATATAGAGTGAGCCTCATTTCTTTGTGTGTGCTATCTCTACATTTGATGGATCTCAGTGTGGTGAAGAAGGTGGCCCAGTACATGGCCGATGTTCTGGAGGACAGCAGGGATAAAGTTCAAGAAAACCTACTGGCCAATGGAGGTAATTCGTGTAGCATAGGCCTGCCACTATAACAAGTAACAAGTGCATATATTGCTGCAAATAATAATAACTAATAAATACCATTATTGCAGCATTGTTGAAACATATTTTTCCCACTTATATAACAACTCTAAGGCATGATTATCAAATAATATGTACAGTATTGTTGAAAAACATGAGCTGCAATAAATAAATAGCAGAATGTAACTCTTAAGTAGTAGTAATGTATAATGGTTTGTAGAAGTTATTAATTCAACCTTCTAAAGAACAAATCGTAGCCAAAAAGAATTTATATTTCTCAATAGTGCAAAGAAAATCTCCACACAATAAATATTGACGTCCATAAATGATTGTTCCATCTAACACCTAATAAACGACAAGTTGATATAGTAATTATTATGACCTATGTAGCATCTTACTTTTCAAATGCAATAGAGTTTTGAACAGCATATCGATCCTTGAATGTCTTGTTCTCTGCAGTTGATTTGGTAACTTACATCACAAGATTTCAGTGGGACATGGCTAAATATCCCATTAAACAATCTCTAAAGAACATATCAGAAATCATCTCCAAGGTAAGCACATTTGCTGTGCATAAGCTATTGAAACAATGTATTATTTAGTACTTGATTTTTACATAACATTAATGTTAAGTTCTTCTTCTTATTTTTCTGCAGCAAGCAATGCAAATTGACAATGACCTAAAGGCTCGGGCTTCAGCTTACAATAACCTGAAAGGAAATTTGCAGAATCTTGAGAGAAAAAATGCGTAAGCACTTATTTCAAATTTTCTCTGGTAAATACATTGTTCTTTTAAATTAATATTTTTATTGGAGCATTTCAATTTTGTCTTAATTTAGGACACCATCATGTGGTATAATGTTGTATAGCAGACAGCAGTCTTTAGATGACAAAGCACAGTTTTTACAACACATTTGTTTGCAGGTTGGTTGTTTTTAATGTTTGGCATAATTTCTGTTTGTTTTGTTATTGGTTTGTTTAGGGGCAGCTTGTTGACTAGGAGTCTGGCTGACATAGTGAAGAAAGAAGACTTTGTACTGGACTCCGAGTACCTGATTACTATGCTGGTTGTCGTCCCTAAGTTAGTACATTATTCTACCCACATAAATATTGTTTGTCATATTAGCTATTTTGAATTTATTTAAGTAGAATTTATATTTCATGTACATTCATGTATATGCATCTACCCAAAGACATTCCATATTGTGTATAGTGGGCATAGTATTCAGTGTCATTAGTCATTTGACTCCTTTGCAGTAAAAAAGATGCTATTTACTTATATGTACCTAATAAGGAATTTTTGTTGTTGTTTTTCTTTTAGAACTGGCTATGCTGAGTGGCAGAAAACTTACGAAACTCTGTCAGAAATGGTGGTACCCCGTTCAACAAAGTGAGAAGTACTTATATATTGCAGCTTTCTTTGCCCATTGCCTCTGTTTCTAAAGGAGATTGAAATTTCATGGTTAACATGTTAAATTCAGTTGACCCATATTAAAATCTATAATATGGTGGAATGTGCACTTTCTGTGCAGAGACTTTCTGCCATTGGCTGAATATTATGATACCATTGCCAGCATAGAAGATAGCCAAATGCCCAACCTTGGGCAAGACACTTTCTGACCATGGCATGCCTAATGGAATGAAGAATAATGGCCTTCAATTTATTTGTTTTGTTTTTGTAGAGCATTAGAACTAATCATTATGTTATTTTACCTTTTTTACTATAGGCTGCTGTTTGAAGACAATGAAAGTGGTCTGTTCAGCGTCACTCTATTCAGAAAAGCCATTGATGACTTCAAACACAAAGCCAGAGAAAATAAGTAAATATTGATTTAATCTTAGTTGACTTTGAGACCGAAAGTTAATTTTCTGTTGTTGTAGTGAATCTATGCCTTCATTTATAGTGTTTGCTGGCTGTTTTGTGCCTTTATCTAGGTTTACTGTGCGTGATTTCCAGTACAATGAGGAGGAAATGAAGGCAGACAAAGAGGAGATGACACGACTGTCCACCGACAAGAAGAAACAGTTTGTACGAATGTATTTTAACAAAGCTCTGAGAGATGTGTTATGGCATTAGACTGGGCTAGTCTATATGAGGGTGATTTAGCTAATAATACATTTATTAAGCGTATTGCATGTGCTACTTGATATCTAATTTATTTTTTACTTATTTGAATAAGGGACCATTGGTACGATGGCTCAAAGTCAATTTCAGTGAAGCGTTCATTGCATGGATTCACATAAAAGCTCTTCGTGTGTTTGTGGAGTCGGTGCTGAGGTAAGAACACTGTTCATCTGTGCTCACGATTTATTTTGAACCTTTTCTGATAATTTTGTTTTATTTTGTTTTAGATATGGGCTGCCTGTAAACTTCCAGGCTATGTTACTTCAACCAAACAAGAAGAACATGAAGAAGTTGAGAGAGGTCCTGTATGACCTGTACAAACATTTGGACAGCAGTGCTGCAATCATTGATGTGAGTTAGATTTCTCTTCTGCTCTTTAGTAATACATTATTTACAGCTGATAGCCATGACAGAATTTCTTATTCAAGAAAGTGAAGAATTTAGTTGTGTGGCTTTGGCTAAATATTACTTTTGAATATGTTCTTGTTTGATACAACATAAACTTATTTCTTATATATATGATATATGTAAAATTATAAAATGTCTTTTTACAGGCCTCTATGGACATCCCAGGGCTAAACCTGAGTCAACAGGAATACTACCCTTATGTTTACTACAAGATAGACTGCAACTTGCTGGACTTCAAAGTTTAGTTACATTATATTCCCATCTTCTGTTGAGTTTTATGTGACATTTACACATATATAACTGCGCTTTTTAACCAGTTTTGGTTCTTTGTGTTTATTTTTGTCTTACATTTTGGGACAAAACCAACATTTTAGTTTGAATGATTTGATCTGAGTCTGACTGAGGAATATCCTTCAACTTCACAAACGTTTTGTACATTCCCTGTAATAAAGTTGAAAATTGCTTTGTATGCTGTTAGGGAAGAAAAACTAGATAATGTTGCATATTTTATTTATGTAAGTACTATAAAATGGTGTACATTTTTATTTGTTGTGAGCCCTATGTAAAACTGTCTGTTTGCTAGTGTTCTATTTAAGTCTTTAAACGTACTCTAAATGTTTGCTTTAAGGTCCTAATATATAATACTTGGTGGTTGTAAAATTTTAATATTTCTGAATATTGAGCTACAAAGCCCACTGTCTCGCAGTATCTGAAATTGTATTTAAAGCTGATATAATACAGTATTAATAAATATTGTATGTGGATAACACTCTCATCTACTTGCTTTCTGAAGGGACTATGCTGCTGACAAACAATCAACTAGTAGTGGGTAAAATGATCTCTGTGGTCAAACTTAGCCAAGTCTATAAGCAACACAGTTTTAACTTTAGAATTTAACCTAAAGCTGGTCATTAACGATTTCTTTATTGTATTTAGTGAAAATACTCTTCTAAAAACAGTTAAAACTGTACAGATGCTTCTCTGAGTATCTAGGCTCTGGCAGAACGTTGCTGATGCTGCGTGAGTGACGGGCTGTGGCCACGCCCTTGTTCATGACGCACACACTTGCCGCTTGTCAGTCAGTGCGCCGTAATGGACACGGAAACAGGGATGCAGATGGAGTAGAGGAGGCTAGGAGGATGGTGCTGTGACACGAAGCGTGCCGCTGGCCATCTCTCATCAACACTGCTGCTGCAACACCTGCCCTGGATGGTTTTCTCGATGGGTTGTGGGGGGAGTCGGGCAGACGCCATCATCGAGCCTCGGTACCATGAAAGCTGGACCAGAGAAACGGAATCGACGTGGCTGACCAATACCGACGTAGAGACCCCTCTGTCTGTAGCTAACAGTAAGATAATGGGTTTTGCTTCGTTACAATTATATGGCATCACAAGTATGCAAATGAAAATATTGTTTTTATAAGGAACATTTTTGTGTTGGTATTCTGAAAGCCATTTTCATAACTCACCCAACGACCTGTTCATTGTGCTGTAACTGTCTAAGGCAAGGCCCTGGAGACGAACCTCAAGGAGAAGAGGATGGTGAACACTGGAACACAGTGTGGGAAACAGACCCTGGGCCCCACGGGCTCTGGGCACCAAAGGAGAGCCAGACGCTCCCTAAGTGAGGTATGTCCCCCATTTATACTTTTCCCCTGTCATAATGCTTTTGTAGTGCATTTTTGTATGTAGTGCATTTTCAGTAGTGGTCTTTCAGTAGGGTACTGAAAATGCACTACATACACTGGCGATAACAGCTTGTACCCTCTGAAAATTGCTGAAACTTAGTACTTGCCTTAAAGAAACAATACAGCAGAAAGCAAGCGTCATGTAGACTAACCACTTCTCAACAGCAATTAGCTTGGTAGTGGCTAAAATGAAGGTGCAAGCATTTTAACATAAGGTTGCAATGCACCTTTTGGCATCCCTGTATACCTGGGCCTGAAACTGAAATTAGGTAGATCTATACAAAATTACTTTCTGATTACTTCCTGTTTTGTTTTGTTTTTTTGTTTTTTTTCAACATACAATGAGGTGGGTGATTAATTTCAGCACAAAGGCCTAGTTGTGCTTCATTAGCTCTTAAGTTGGTGGTGTTCAAACATATGTCTTTTCACAGCAATCCACTCGTGACTCCAAAAGAAGGGCTTCGAAGGAGACCAGTATTTCATGTAAAGATGGCCATCTAGTAAATATCAACACGACTGAAGACACTGAATCTGGAAACACATGTGATGGAAGATGAAGTGAAGCCAGAACTCCTCAGATGACGACGGCCAAACCTGTTTGCAGTTTGGGTAAACAAAGGACATATAGCAACAGATTCATGGCTGCTAATCTCAGCGATATACAAAATACCTGCATATGTCTCCATCCAAAGACCTCGGATGCTGCATTTTTGTTGTGCCATTGCAAATGCATGTGTGAGTCAGAGCGCTCCACTGTGCTTTTACCCATGGATGCTTCTGGTGGTCTGGGAGCGAGTCACTGTGTTCTAAATCTAAAGAGTTTAGACCTAAAGAGTTAAAGACAGAGCGATTCATATGCACATGATAATCACAAACTGCACATCCAATGTTTCTGTGTGAGGCCTTCCTGGAAATAAGCTTAGTTCTATTACGAGTGTGATATGACCAATGATGAGGCTGTTAAATGCGAGTATATGCTGTAAATAGTTTACATTCAGAAGAACCCGAAGTGCTGTTTAAGATACAGAGATATGGAGATATAAAGCCTGAAGTCTTTTCCAATCTTTGCTGGAAGAAGAGACAAACTCACCCGCATGTGCCTACGCATCATCTTCATTTGTACTGCCCTGGTTTTAAGACTTTTATTACTAGGTGTTCCTAGATTTTCATGTTTTTGAGTTTCACTATACAGAATTTTATTATTATACATGTGGAGTTGTTATGTATAATTTGTGAGGCTTACATGAATCTGCATGTAATAATACAGGCAGAAGCTTAAGGCACAAAATGTGCAGTGGCCACCAGATGGCAGTGTTGATTTTTTAAATATAGATGTTCCAAGCTCTCAAGCGACTGCTGCTGTCAACAATTACTTAAAGAGACCATCAGAGTAATAAAAGCTGTTCAGAGCCATCAGCTTTAAAAGTTGTTTCAATGTTGTGCTAAATTAGATTGTCTCTTGTCATGCCCTGGGGATGCCTTAGGTCTAATGCAATTACTTGAACTGATCTAAATGGACTCTTTGGTCTCAAAGTATGAGAAATAGTAAATACATAATAAACATCTGCATTAAAAACTACTGAGGAAAATAACACAAAGTACTTAAACACAACACAAAGTAATTAAAAGTCAAAGTCCCATTAACTAACCAACCACATTTTTTATTCAATCTTCATGGGCTGCCTTCAAAAAACTAGGCCCTGGGTACAAAAAAAAAGCTTGACTGATATTTACCTGAAAATATTTTGATGATCCTCAAGACTACAGAGAAAATCTTTTATAGACTAATGAGGCAGAAGCTGTCTCATTAAAAGTGCACCATAGAGTCAAACCTGCTGGACCTGGAGAACAGTGGCTGCTTGGATGTGCTGGACCTCCTAACTACCTATTTCAGGGGCATTGGGGCATTCCTAGAGGTTCACAAGAGATACACTCCTGACTTTCACGTTTCTTCACTGGATCCCCCCCAATCTTGTACATTTAAAGTGCCTTTACTACACAATCACAATATCATGTTTGAGTGTATTTTGCTCAGTCTCAGCATGACATGACATATAATAAAATGGATTCATTAAAAAAGATCTGCCAAAGTCCAGAAGGGTGTACAAAGCCTTACCTAAGAGCACAGAAACACCAAAACATCCCTATTCAATCAGGCAGGATATAGAGATAATGTAATTTTAATCGCCCTTGTTGAATTAAAGACAACGCTTGTTTTACTCTAATTAAATTTCTTCTTTGAAATATTTTGATTGTGATTGTGGACCAGTATGATATATTATAGCATATATATGTATAAATAATAAGAGAACCTTAATACTAAAATAGATATGTAACCGCAGGCGCTAGGACCGCGCGGTATTTCTCTCCACGAGCCGTCCTCCGAAGGTTAGAGCCTGAGCACGAGCCACAGGATCACAGCTCAGTCAAACCGAGGTGTGTTTACGTGACTTTGATGTGACACTACATTTTGAGTTTAAATTCTACTAAAAAAAGGATATACGATGAAGTGAGAATGGCAAAACGACCGGGGACTGACGACGAGATGCTGCGTTCACCCACAATTCCCCGAGATTTCGCGGTGAATTTTACCACCGAGGACCTGAGCATGGGCTGCGCGGACGGAGTCGAGGAGGTCTCGCTGGATGAGATCTTGAGCCTGTATAGTCAGCCCATAAACGAGGAGCAAGCCTGGGCTGTGTGCTATCAATGCTGCCGGACATTAGCGCAAAAACACCGGCGGAAAAGCTTCAAGTCCAACGGGGCGACACCTGAAGACTTCCCGCGGAGGATTGAAGGACCCGCGGATGTGGCAATTGGGAAAGACGGGACTATTACTTTAGTGTATAAAAGCGTTTCAGGTAACTGGATACTGCATTCACACACATGTCTGATCCGTGTTGCTACGCATTTTAAAATACCAGGGCCGCTTATATCTTTAATTGGCAGAAGACAATTATTTTTCTGCACAATTCTCCCACGCCATACGCAGAGCATCTTCACAAAGAGGCCACATTGTTGTGATTCCCTGCTTCTGGCCATGTGGCAAATGTGTTTACAGACTGTCGTTTCGCTTGTTAAGAGCACATAACAATATGTAAATCAAAACAGAAGAAACACCGCATTGGGCTACTAATAATTCATAAACAAAGCGTTACCTCAGCCTGTAGTGTATGTTTTATGACATAAACAGGTCTTTGTATTAGCCTAACTCCTGCTGCTGATCAATGGGGCAGCTTTGTTTTGAAAAATTAGCTACAGTGGTCAGTTAGCGGTTAGCCTCAGCAAACATTGGACCATGTGATTGATTCAAACTACAAAGCATCTTGGGTACAGACCATTGACTGGATGGTACAGACCAAATCAAGACCATAAATCTTAACTGCAGGTTCATAACAGTAACTGAAAAGGCAAAGTCTAATATGAGTCATAATAGTGTTGATTTGAACATAATAAATATAAAATGTGGACATGTTTGCTGCTGTAACTAAGACCAGGCCTCTAAAAAATGTAATATCAATAGCTTATGATGTAGCCTTTGATGTTAAATAACGACAGGCTGTTTATTGATCCATGAATATTGAACTCATTTGACTAACCCAACTTTATTATGCAAAACTGACTCTTGTTCACTTTAAGCAATGTTACCTCATCACAAACCACACCTGAAATTGTGTTTTGTTTCATTCACTCACACACATGTATGAGTAATCCTTTATTATTAGTTAAGTTTCCAATGTTCAGAATGCTTTGTTTCCCCTTGTGGTGCCATGAAGTTGTAGTTTTCATGTTAACAACTACCTTTTTCCTGTAGTTCAGTAGAGATTGGCACTTCCAGAACTGAAATCATCCAAATGATTGTAGTGAAGGTGTATGGAATTTGAAAACACAGTGGAGCACTTCCTGTATTACCACATGATATCACATGGTTGAACATAGTGTTTTAAATATGCAAGGAAACCTCAGGTATGTTTGTGATGAGGAAACAACATTATAACATGGATCAGAAAATAGCGATATGGGCCCTTTTAAGTAACCTCAACTGGGCTTTTGTTGATTAATGCTTTGTTTACAAGTATTAACATTAAAGACCTTGATACACTCGATAAAAATGTACATAATATATTGTAGTCGAAAAGTTAATATTCAGGATCATTAACTACCTAATGAAATGTTTTCCAAATTACTTAAGTCACAGTATTACCACCGTACAGCCTTGCTCCTGTTTAATAGGTTTAGAGGCAAATTCTCCAAATCCATCTGCTAACAGAGCCAAACTCTTAAGTGCACAAGAATGTTTTCTATTCAAATAGGCTCGGAGTTTCAAAGCCTTTCCCTGTTTGTAACATTCCTGTAGAGTGTGAGTGATAACGTTAGGAATCAGTGCAGTAGGTGTGGCTCTGCTTTGGGCAAGTCAGTTTGTCTATCTTACCATGAGGTATTTTTTCAGACCTGTCTTCCTTGTTTTGCCCTGCTAATGGTTTTGTGGATCCCCCATAAACATCAGAAATAGATTACGGTAAATCAGCAGCTTTCAGACTTTTCATATAAATATACCAGTCTATTCCAGGTATTATCTAAGGGCAAACATCATTGTCACTGCAGATCTAAGCAAGAAAATATTCAAAGGAGGACAACTTTAATATCAGGCAAACCCACATACTGAAGTGCTACCTATACGAACTTGTGAACCACAGTTTGAGAAACACCACTGTAAATAATAGTTTGAGTTATCCTTTTTGCCCCTCTTCTCTGTGGTGTGGCTGAGGTATTTTTGGGAGAGCTTGGCCCTGTTCCTGATTTGTATTAGGACAAGTGATGAGAGAGACATGAGACCATTTAAGCGGCCAGCAGTTCAGACTTTAGAGGTTATTCCCTCAGTTGCTGCAAATCACTGTTTATGCAACATGTATGTATCTGCTGCCAATGACAAGATGGTGCATCGTCTATCTGGCCTGCTCCAAAACATACAGAAGCAAGAAGCAACAGAAGCAAAAGTTATAGCTGGTATCTTGTATTGTATTGTTTACCAGTTAACATTTCATTCTTCTAAAACAGGGGTGAGCAGTTATTTTTTTTCCATGGGGCCACATGAGGAACAGAAAATATTGTGGAGGGATGGGCCAAAATGCTTAACTCATTTCTGCATAATTATTAATTGCATTCTTTATTAAAAGCAGTAAATATCATTGTTTTGACACGCTGGTCAGACTGATAAGTGTGTATATTATGATTAAGTAATGAAAAAGTGAGGTTCCCTTGTTATTAAAAACACCTCTAAAATAAAAGCAATGCAGTTGTAATCCATGCTTGAGGTAAAACGATAAAATATGGCTATTTTATTCATTCCAAATTAGTTTAAAGGGACCTGTCAGAATCAAACAAAATGCCATTTGTGGCTGGAGAGCTGGACAATGCCCAGGTCTGTTCTAAAATGTGGATGCATTTGAAATTTGGACTTTGATATAGACTGGATACATCTTCATACAGTGAAGTAAATACTTCATGAAGACTGGCCTGTTTGTATGTAGCCACAATCAGGAATCTCTGTACTGTTTAACATGTATCCCTCTAGTAGGATTTTATGAATATCCTCTTTTATGTTGTTAATTAAGGCCAAGTAATGTTTAATTTCCATTAACATTTAATAGTCAACCTACTGTAACACAGATACACACTAACACACTTAATTAAGTCAACATTTAAAGTTACTAATGCATTTTAATTTGATGTTGATTTCCCCCACAGTGTGTTATAGCCAAAGTGAGACATCAGGCTGCTCCAAATGTGCCTGTCCTGATTTACTTGTCCAGTAGACTCTCTGGACCAGGCCACCTCCCCTCGGACTGGGCTAACACAGGGCCCACTGTTCTCATGATCACGCCTGGGTGACTTGTTATTTTTTTCTCCATCTGTCCTTAGCTGTAATTTGTGGCCTGTGAAGGAGATGTTTTTCCTTGGATAAGGCCAAGAGCTCTCGTCTAGACTATACAGTGACCTGATGACAGATGGTATATTAAAGCTGGGAATCACAGAATCCTTCTTGATTCGATTTTATACTCCATGTGATGTCACAATACGATACATGTGATAACAGATATATTGCACTTCATACTCTAGTTTAATAATTTGGTGTCCTGATTATCATGGCCAATATAACTGCGATTAATGATAATATCATGAGAATTAAAGTTGCTGGCAGTTTAAAAATGTTATGGTATGAATAATAAGTAGGGGTGGTATGGTACACAAAAATCACGGTTTTGTACGTTGGTTTTGAGGTCGGGTTTGGTTCATTTTCGGTACAGTATGGGAACAAAATGCAAAACCATTTACTTGTTTTATATTTGGTTATTATATTAACAAATTGTTTTAACATTATACAAATGGTAAAATAAATAAAATAAATACAAAGTGCTGCTTTAGACCGCTAATAGGTTATAATTATAATTGTTTAGGCCTGGTTTAGACCAAGTTCAGTTCTGGTTTAAACTTGGTTCAGATCTGGTTCAGACCTGGTTTGGACCTGGTTTAGACCTGGTTCAGTGCTGGTTTAAATCTGGTTCAGATCTGGTTCAGAACTGGTTTAGACCTGGTTCAGTGCATGTTTAGACCTGGTTTAGTCGACGGTCGCGCCTGGGCACCGGGGGGGCTGAGACCCACGGGCTGACGCGCAGCCGTCCACACTTCGCCACTTTGGCGCGCTTTACAGCTCCTCTCGCTCAGGGCCATGGGATCTCAGCCGCCAGTGACACCCGGGTCCCTCGAGGAAATCCTGCCGCACCGAGTGGCCGTCCTTTCCCGTCGAGTTAGACTGTGTCGTTCTGATGAATGGTTCGCTCGGAAACTAGTTTCTATACAAACATTACGGAATTGTGTTTCGGGAATGTAGTATTTGGTTAAAGAGTCTTCCCTAAGCATCCCAATCACGGACGAGTTCCCTCGTGAATATTAAAGAGCCGAGCCTCCGTGTCCTGCACATGATGTAGGGCGGAATGTCACTCGTGCTCAGCCCTGCACCGAACCGAACGCCTCGTACCGAAACGGTTCGGTACGAATACATGCACCGTTACACCCCTAATAATTAGAATTAAAATATTATGAATATGTTCCATATTTATTAAACCGTTATAAAATTGTACCTTGTTATTAATGAAAACAGCATTGATCTAGTAGAGAGCGTCAAGGATAAATGGCATTTTTCTGCATATTCTCTTGATACAATGGGAATTATCTTTTTTTTATGGTGATTACATACAAAATCTAGCACGCACGATTACTGTGTACCCTTTTTATCACAATAAACAATATTATTGTTTATTGACCCATCCCTAGCAACCAGTCAACCAAAAATGCTCTACAGGCAGCCCTTGTGAGCAATCTATGTAAGAGCTTTGACCCTATAGGTTGAAGTTTGCTCACTTTACACCTGTGCACTTTTACTATACTGCTGGATGTAACTTATTTTGTGTAATAGTGTTGCGTAATATATAACACATCTATAGATTATCTAGTTTTGTGTACTTTCCTGAATCTCAACCAACAGGTTTCTTGAAAGCTACTTCATTTGATCATAAAAGAAACATGCACAGTTTTTTTTATTTTTTATTTTTTAATGTAGATGGATCATAGTAGTAGAGTTCCCTGCAATTTCCAATGTACCCTGTGTATTTACCCTGTGTATTTGTGTGATTTACAGAAAATTGTTTGCTCTACAGGTAAATAATATTCACAATAGTTTAAACATAGCTGTGAATAAATGAAAAAAAAAAAAGCTGAGAAGAATTGTCGTAAAGAATTAAACCTTGGAAACCTTGTTAATGATACACAGTCCAACCATTCACCAGAAAGAGCTCTCCATGGAAACCACCAAGGTCATTGTTGGGTTGTGTTTCTCCTTTTGAATGTGTGGGGGGTCTTATTTTAGCCCATAGTCCCTAGAGGCAGAGTCTGACACCTCTGCCTGTCTGTGGGGAAAGACTTCTATGAGCAAAACACAATCCTTAATTCAAAACATAAACATAATTCGCTTGTGTTACTTGAGGAACGCCTGGAGGCAATTCTACATCATTTCGCCTCCCTTTGACTTTGACAGTTACAAAGCTGCACTCCCAACACATGCTGATAAATATTTAATGTAGAAACACAACGTCATGGTTATATTAGATTCGACAGGCTATTTCTAAATAGCATGCATAGCTTTGCAGAACTTTTCCCATAAATTATTCAGAGGGTGTGTAGCCTAAGTGATTGTCTGTGTCTAATAACAGGTTAGGTCAATAATAATAACGACAGCTCTGTTTGTGAGAGAACTAATGCCTCCTCCTCTTTCTGTCATTTCAGATAAATACAGACCGCCACCTACGTCATTACAGGTGAGTTTTGTTCAAATTCACCCCAGCCCATCATACATCATACATAAGTTTGTATTGTAATTTTACATTTTCATTTTTCAATAGGGTGATTTAGCTCATACAATTTACACTGAAATGTCTTCTTTGGACACGACCAAACATTCTCTCAGTGAAAGGGTACTTTTTTACCCTACATAAACACTGAAGCTATTTCTGAAGCTCTTTTATACACACCACGAAGAGGCCAACATTACAAGTACAACCAGCTTGTCCTCATTATACTATGGAGCTTTATTCACACTTTATAGATGATAAATAAAAATAATATTTATACATATTTACACAGCAGTCATTTTAAGCCATCTGACATTCAGAAATTTGCCCGTGCTTGACTTGTGTGAAACATTTGCAGTATTCATTTAGGAGTGGCTGTGTTTTATTTCACACAGTTTCGTTGGTGTTGTGCTTTGTGTGGCATTTCACCATAGTAAGCAGTGGATTTTCATCTATGTATTTTTATTTTTGAAAAAGTAAAAAAAAAAAAAAAAACATGGCATAATTGAACCCTATGTGTTTGACCTGGAGTCTATTTTTTATGTACACAGAAAAGTACAGAACAGAGGGCAGTTTTGTTATTTACACATGTTTAACACGCTGCAAGCCTGCATTTTTAGGCTGTGTTATTCTCTCAAACTAAAAATACTCTGTTCCACCTTGTAATGTCATGTGGTAATACAGGAAGTGCTCCACAATGTTTTTAAACTCCATACACCTTCACTAGTACCATTTGAATGATTTCAGCCCTGGAATTGTCCCTTTCTACTGAGCAAAAGGTAAAAGTTATCTTTTAACTTCAAAACTACCACTTCATGACATCATAAGTTGGAATGGAGCATTTTGAAATGTAGACTATTGACAATGTGTGAATGAAATAAAACATTACTTCAGGTGTGGTTTGTGATGAGGTAACAACATTATAACATGGCTTAAAGCGATCAAGAGTAAATTTTGTGTAATATAGGATCTTTAATTATCACTGCTTTTGTATAAACCTATTTTCGGTTAGCAGCCACACCAGGGCTAGTAGCATGCAACCTGGAAAAGTCAAACTAGCCTGAAACCTCACTACAAAACAGAACATAAAGGAAGTCTCATCATGTGTACATAGACTTAATTGGTGTGGCCAGCGCTGTCCATCTTCTGCTATGTTTATTTAAGAGCTCATATATATAGGTGTGTTCATTATAAGGCTACAGAGAGATCACTTAGACTCCTCTTCTTCTGCTCTCAGACTCTGCCTCTACTTAAACCTTACCTTAACCTTTATGAATATTAAAATATTAATTTGAAGAAGGATTGAGAGTAAATTATATGTTACAATAAATAAAGAATTCACTGGGAGTGTTTCGCTTTGGTAATTACTTAATAATGCATAATGAATTGTTCACCAGTGTCCATCTGTGGGAGAACTAAAACTAGTGGCACACCCAAAGTTAAAAGTGGGACTGTGTGTATTTATTAGCTACAAGCAGAATTTAAAATGAACAACAAATGGTTATGTCACTTTGTCAATGTTTTGCACTTTTGAGAAAACTTTCACTTTCTCATTATCAGTGCATTAAAGATCCATTTTAGAATGAACTTTCAGTGAATGAAAATCACTTTTAAACCGCAAGTGTTAGTAAAATTACAAGGTCCAAGGTTACTTTATTTGTACCCATGAGTAGATTTGTTTGTAATGACTAAATGAGTGAGCAAATATTCTATCCTATGTAAATTGTGAGGCATATTATACATCTTTTGACTCACCCACTCCAGCACTGTATAGATATCATGCAGCGTTGTGGATCTACACACTGAGTGTAAAGATGTGACCCACTTCTCTGCTGCACGCTGTGTGAACAGATTACATGTGCCTTTTCTATGTCTGATTGTAATGATTACATCCCTGTGACAATCTGAGATTTTGGTTACAGAGAGAGTCACTGTTTTTCTTTTTAATGCTTTGCTGATTGGTCACCCTCTGTAGGTGAGTGAAGGTGAAGGTGGATTTATCCAATCACAGTAAAGTAGATTGCTTTATTGAAAAATAAGTAAAAATGAATCTTGACAAATTGAAATAATAATTAATGTTTTGCCTGTATGGGAGCCTTATACCAGCCAATTTAGAATATTCTAAAGACATGTCAGTTGTAATATTTTTACCCTTGAGATGAAGCATAAATATTGATTGTCTCTTGAACTCTTATATAGACACATATAGACCATTAGTCAGTTTTATTTCCGTTGACCTTATTGCATTTCATTGCATCTCACTTTTATTCTAGTCAGTTCATTGATTTTCTGACAGTTTCACTAAAAAGCCTTTGTACAGAATTGGATTCATTCCCTGGGATAGATTTGTCCAGTGGTCTGTGTGTTGTGCACTAAAAGCACGGGAAATTCAATATATTGAGTAACGTGAACTGTCTTAGTCGGCATGTTCTAATTATAGTTCTATTCTTCTTGGTTTATGTTGGTATTGTCTTTCACCTGTCTATCTGACTTTGAACATGTTATTTTCATCCAAAGCCTCTTCATCAGCTGTGGTGATGCTGATAGTGATGGGGAGGAGGTCCTCTACATTTCGAGGCGATTATGTAACTGTCTGTGATGATGCTTTGCTCTAGTGCCGCAGTAACTGCTGACAGAAGCTTATCTGACTGACACTGCTATATGAACTCTAGAGCTGCAGTGAGCCTGGGGCTGTGGATACTGGGGACAAGACTGTCACCACATTTGTAATTTCACCACAGGAGAGATTTAAGGACTTATTGCCTTAAAGGCACTGTGGATGGTGTTCTTGTAAATGTCATTCATAGCGCAGGTCTACACTGATATGCGAAACATAATTGGTAAGTAGTCCATAGAAAATAAATGTGAAAACTGACCATTGTTATGAATGACAATTTAGGGCCACAATGTTTATCAACATTGTATTGAATTATCTGAATTATTATAGAATACACTTTGTGCACCAGCATTAACCGTAAAGCCTCAGCATGATGATGTTTCAAACCAGTCAAAGGTGCACTGCTTCTATCTCAGCGATAGTGTAGTAGGAGACCATTGATTGTGCTTGAATGTTTTGGTGTTGTGCGACTCCACACAGCTCATATACTCTTGACTCGTGTGCATTTGTGTGAGAGCTGCTGCACTGTGACAAGTGGCCCATTCTTTGCCCATCTGCACAGGCCTTGACTCACTGATGCGTCCACAGTCACGGTCCGCCCTCCTGTGTCTATCAGACTGATAGCCCTCTGTGGATTTCACTGTTGTCCTTTTAGCCAGGGTCTTCATAAGTCAGCTGACTCCTTATGAGAACTGTTTTAGTCTTGTATAAGTGGAGTTCAAACTTTAGAGAGTGATTCATCACAAGTTGATTGTGGCTAATCAAACTAAACGCAGATCTTGGCTCTGACTTTGAAAATGAAAAAGGACAGAAGCAGCTTGACCCTTACAAGAGCATTTTAATTCATTTTGGTCACATGAGATGCCATGCTCTATCAGTATATACAGAACACAATATAGTTTACTATTATAACATGCCATACAGACAGGATGTTTATCTTTCACACTTAATGCATTCATCACATGTTACCAGAGCAAGATTTTCTGTATCATTTCACAAATATTTGGGCCAAACATTCCGTTGATATTTGTCATTTACATTGTCTTTCTTGTAATATGAGATTTTTTTGTTTCTGTTCTGTGACTGTTTGAGCATCTATAGTTATGCTTAAGGCAGCAGTAGCATGTAATAGTAGAGTTTAGTTACATTTTCTTTTTGACAAAAGGACCTCCTCCTCATCTTACACCTGAAATTTCTATGCAAGGCATTGTACTGAATGCAACTTTTTCTGGGTGGAGTGGAGCAAGGTTTCATTGTTTCACCCATTCAAAGCACTAGTATTACAGACAGTGGCCAATATTTTAGCTTGAAGCCCAACAGATTTAGTTGCCTGTCTAGCTGCATGAGTTCCCTATTCCTCCCTCCCTCAACTCCTCTGGCTCCTCTACCTCTGCGCTCTGAGTCACTCTAGTTTAAATAAGATTGTGGTGTGTAATTGGAAAACTAAGCTATCCTTTTTTCCTATTTCCTGTTCAGTCTTGAGTAGTTTCACTGCAGGAATTTTCCTCGTTCTTGTGACTTAATAGTTTTATTGAATAGATGTGACTATGACATAGGAGAAGTATAGTTGACTTACTATTTCAAACATTTACTAACACTGGCAAAGTAAAGCTCTGCATTTTTTATTTTAATTTTGATTGGTTTAATGTAGTTTGTTTGGTCACTTTTTGATTTAAGGTCATAAAAATGATCACCATGAGTAATTAAATCTGTGACAGATTTGTTTACATGACAGATTTTTACATACTAAATATTGGGTGGTCTTGTTATATGCCAAAATATCTCCTGATTACTGATTACTGGGAATTAAAGGGCCCATGTTATGATATTTTCTAATCTATGTTTTAATGTTGTTGCCATCCAAGACACTTGGAGCTGTGTTTTGTTTCATTCACAAACCCTCTGTTCCATCTTGTAATGTCATGTGATAAAACAAGAAGTGTTCCACTGTATTTTTAAACTCCTTACACCTACAGTAGAATCATTTGGATAATTTCAGCCCTGGAATTGTCAATCTCAACTAAACAAAAGGCAAATGATGTAACTTCCAAATTAGTTTCATGACATCACAAGGTGGAATCATACACTGTATAAAGAAGTGGACTAGTGGTGAGTGTGACGTCACCCTCGGCTCTATATTATGAATAGGACTTTTTTGACGCACAAAATAGTGAAAAAAAACCCTGACCATGATCATGTAGAGCAGGTTAATATAAAAAAATTTAAGGCTAAAACATTGAGACTCACAGCAGCAGTTACAGAGAGAGGGGTGACAATATTCTAATGTTTGTCAATAGGAGCAGTCAGTAGGAGCCGGAAAAGCACAAATGTGAACTGCCTATTTAAGCAGCGGCTAGTGCATTAGCTCTCTCCTTTTATTTATACTATTTCTATGGTTGTAACAGAGCATTTTGAGCTTTGAGATGTAGACAGATTAATAATGAAGAATTATTCAGACGTGTGAGTGAAACAAAACACATCTCCAGGTGTGGTTTTTGATGAGGTAACAACATTAATTTATAACATGGCTTAAAGCTCACAAGATTTAATTTAGCATAATATAGAACCTTTAAGTGAAGCCCCCCCACATTAATGTCATTGACCTAGTGTGTCCGCACACTGCTGTGGCCATTCTGCAGATGGATTAAAGGTTACATAATCATACAAGGAACTGGCTATTTGTTTTAGCTCGGGAACAGGATTACCGGTGGCCACCAGAGAAGGTTGATAAATGATAAGAATTGTCAAACATCTACAGTCTGTTTGATTCTGGGTACAACTTTTATAATTTTGCAGAGGCAGACATGGGACATAATTGAGCTTCTTAATGGCATCATTGTGAAAAGATTTTTAGTAAAAATGAAATGATGATGATGATCTGTTATTCTGTTATGTATTATAAAAACATAATACTACATGTTACAAGATAATTGATTTTTTTTGTTTGAATAACTAAGACTGCTCCCATTTCTCTCTGTGACACAAGCACAGATGGTAAGCATAATATATAATTTTCAGGCTCTATTGGCTGACGTACTGCTGGGTCTACTCCCTTTCTGATTGTCCGTGATGTTGGACACTCCCTCTGACTGGACTATTGACAGGTGCCTCTAAACGGCACCAAAACAAGAGCTTCACCCAGTTTAATCCACCTTTTTGTTGTACGCCAGCCTGTACAGTTTTGTAAAAATGACTCATCTAGGATAGTACATTCAAAAAATTCACATACCAATATGTGTTGATATTGTGCACAAGAAACTCCCTGTAGAAAACAAGAACATATTTATAGTGTTAATAATTTAGCATACAAATTTGCAAATGTATATTGTATGCAGTATTAATGAACCTTAACCTATTATAATGACTAAATGACTTATTTGGAAGCATAAAATACAACCAAACTATGGTAAACTATTAGAATTTCAAAAAAAATCTCTGCCTTGGTATTAATAAGTGAAGAGTTCTTAGTCATAAAATCTGTGTGACACAAGTGCATCACTTTTGGTTTGAGGTCATGAACTTCCCTTTTTGAACATAAACGTACTCCAACAGTTTCATTGTAACTTACTACTTACTGAGGGTGGACCCAACTTGGCAACATTATACAATTTTATCCGATATATAAACAAATACAGAGTGATGTGGTTTTAAAATGCCACTTAAGAATACCAAATAATCTCTCAGTTACAGTAACATATTTTTAGTTTTAACAATATTTTTATGCATTTTTATTAGTCAGCACTATCAACACGAGGCCAGTCACCATCTGCGCTTTATGTCAAGCTGTTGAAACTGGTTCTCACCTTCTCCATAACTATTGAGGAGAAGCTGTTGAGAAATGCCGAGTTCTGAGAATGAGAAAATATAAGAAAAATACACAATATTTTATATCAAAATAGGCACTGGTTTAAAAATATGTTTGTCATTTGTCCTTATTTTTCTAATTAGTAATTTGAGATTAGTAACTGACAGTGGTGGATGAAGTACTCATTCTGTATCTATACTTTTGTAAAAGTACAGATATAAGGGCAAAAAGTCACTCAAGTAAAAGTATCACATGAAAAAATCAACTTAACTAAACGTATTAAAGTACATAAGTATTTTGCTGAAATTTTTTGAACAATTAAAGGATGAAATGTAGTAATTTTGAAAAAGAATTTAGCTGATTTTTAGTGGGTCAAGTTGGAAGTTGGAACAGAATCGCAGATTAAAATGTGCTAAAAAATTAAGTCTCACCTATTTCAGCAGGTCTCAACCATAATGAAAAGTACATTTTACTTTTCAGTTCAGATTTAAAATGTAGTGGAGTAGAAAACACATATACCTGCTCTCAAATGTAGTAAAGTAAAAGTGAAGTGAAGTATCCACTGTAAAATGGAAAAGTACAGAAACCTCAAATTAATGCTTATATATTGTACTTTTACTTTTGTACTTTGTTACTTTCCACCACTGGTAATTAATTGACTTGCATATCCTCAACTCTTGTTTTGTTGTACAGGTGATTGACTCTCTGGGCATCATGATTTACAAAGCTTTGGACTATGGCCTGAAGGAGAACGAAGAGCGTGAACTGAGCCCACCCCTGGAGCGTCTTATTGACATGATGACCAACTCAGAGGAGACAGAGAGCGACTCCTGTCCTGACGAAGGCTACGAGGCTACAGAAGAGGAAGAGGAGGAGCGGGAGGAGGAAGAGCCAGTATCTGTGACTGGGGCCAGTACTGTGAACCGGATACAAAGTTATAAAGACGTTCTCAAGGTGGGTCTGCTGATCTGTACAGTTATGCTATGTTCTAACAGTATGTGGGACATACTGTATTGTTTTCATATCTGATCAATGTAAGAAGGGACTATAGGTTGACATACCATAGTGCTAAAAAAAACAAGTGCACCTAATCAGTTATTTAGATCAAAAAGACAAAAATGTAGTTGGACTAAGGAGTTATAGTTGAGTTACAAGTTGAGCTGAAACAAAAACAACACAGCAGGCCAGTGACAGATGAAATATACACACATTATACTTGGGACAGGTGCAATGATCCAAAGGTTACAATTATATAAATCTTAGAACATTCTTGTTTGTATGAATTCATTAATTTTACAGAATGATTTATTATAATTGCCCCAACTACACACATGCCTGGCCCTGTCACAGGCTTCTATGACGCCAATAGCAAAAAGCAAATGATTTTTTAAGAACATTTGGAGGTGCAGCGTCCTACCTGCACATGCCTTGACTGGTTCAACATTTCAGTTTTTTCTGAATATTTTAAAGTCCCTCCAAACTTCAGTCACTTCAATCATTTCAGTCTGTGTATTCAGAGACATACATTATTATTACTACATAACCTGCCTAAATAACCTGCCTCTCCAATGGAGGCTGTACCACAGTAAACTCCCCAGTGCCTCATAAACTCGTGTTTGTAAACATTCTTGTATTTGTTGAATAGGAGTTCAGTATTCACCATCTGTACCTATTTTAAACAGTTCTGATTTGTAGTTAAATTCAGAATTTAGTCATAGACCCCTAATTGTAGGTGAGAAGTTTGATTTAATAAGTATACTTAACTGGGCGCCGGTTTTCCTGTGCGTTTTTCACAGTTGTTTTGTGAAGGTGAATGCACTCACTCACTGTTGCAGCATTAGATAAAACTACCTGAATAAGTGCGTGAAGTTAGATACCATTTTAGATGGATTTAGATATGCCGATATAACTGTTGGACGATATTTGGGCCTTTTAGAGTATTGGCTGTTGGCCTTCAGCACAGGCCGATATTTTGCCTTGGGTGACCTGCAGGCTAAATATGTCCGTAGAGCTTTATTTTTAATTTTAGTGCAAAGAGAGAACTGCTGAAAGCGTGACTACACAACTCTCTTGTAGGTTTGTGGTTGAAAAAAAGCCTGTGGATGAGATTGTAGTAAATTTAAATTACATAATTTGAAGAAAATAATCAAAATCAGCCCTATATCATCCCAAACATTCTGGAAGAGATTCTTGGCCATCAGCTGCTCTGAAATGTATACATTTTGGCAATGACTGTGAAAAACCATATTGTTTGATATCTAACTCTTATTAACTTTTTTGTTTGCCCTCCTTTTTAAAAGAAATGAAACCTTTGTTAACCAACCAACCTAATTTACTGATCACTATTTTTAAACCTTCCAAAATAGAATTCCAGTCTCATCATTTTGGAATAAACAAGTTTTGTTTGATACAGATATTATCATTGTTACCGCAAACATATGACACAGCACTTTCCAAAGCAGTGAAAACCAGGTGTTATTTTACCTGTAATTTCCCAGTGCACACACAGACAGAGGCTCATCCCACATGCCTGTAACACACCCTGCCCTTTAAAGGAGTGAAACAATGTCATTAGGCTGGTTTTTCTTCTGTTTGTTTTGCTTGAAATTGTTTCGGTCTCATCCATTGCTTTGATGGGAAGCTTTTCTTTTCATACCTAAAGGTCAGAGCTTTGGCCATCCAGTTCAGATTCAAAGCATAGCAAGTGGCCTTCTGTTATAATTGTTAAACATAACTAGACAACAAAACACAACTACAAGGGAGGGAGCTTAAAGGTCCCGTGTTACACAAAATTGACTCTTGAGCTTTGCACCATGTTAGAACGTTGTTACCTTCTCAAAAACACACCTAGAGTTGTGTTTTGCTTTATTCAGACATATTTGAGTAATCCTTTATTATTAGTCTGTCTACATTCCCAAAGCTCAAAATGCTCTGTGCGTCCTTGTAATGTTAAGAAGTGATAGTTTATTAACAGCTACTTTTCGTGTTTTGTTTTGTAGACATTGGCAATTCCAAGTCAGAAATTATCCAAATGACTCTAGTGAAGGTGTATGGAGTTTAAAAAAAGACAGTGGAGCACTTCCTGTATTACCACAAGACCTCACAGAGTGTTTTCAGATTGAGAAAAGAACTCAGTTTAAGTATGCAGGTTTGTGTGTTAAACATGTGTGAATGAACCAAAACACAACTCCAGGTATGTTTGTGATTATGACAGATCAGAAAATAGTGTAATATGGGGGCTTTAAGTATCATTTAATGAACTTTAAATAATGCAACATTCAGCTGTTTAATCGTAACCTTAAATAAATTAGTCCCACATTGCCACTACCTATAATACTACAACTAAATCCTGTTTTTCCCACTACAGATTTGTTCCTCCCACCTCCCGAGCCCCTCAGATGCACCCAACCACTACCAGGCTGTGTGTCGTGCCCTTTATGCCGAGACCAGAGAACTGCACACGTTTCTGCAGAAAATCAAGAGTGCCAAGGAGGTATGAAGCCACAAATCACTACAAAAATATTAATAAATCATCACTGCTCTTAAATGTATATACAGGCAGCATTATATCCTAAAAGCAGATGTAACCAAAAGTTCTACACAGAGATGCACTGATATACAATTCTATCAGGTATCAGATATGGGCACTAATATTGAGCATTTTGATGGATTGTATGTCTCTTTAGCTATACAATTTTGTTAAGACGATTGACTGAACAATGACCCATATTTTTTAAAGTTGTTCTGTAATTATGCTAAATGATAAATGACAAAACATTTTTTTACCATACGCTGTATGTTTAAAGGAAATAAAACCGCTATTGGCCAATAGGTGCAACCCAGGTTCTGCAGACACTTAGAGATACAAGGGAAAGTAAAAAGGGTGAAAACTACAAGAATGGAGAATAGAAACAAAGTCCATTAACAAAGTCCATTCTATTCCCCTGAAAATAGTCTCTAATATTGCCCAACATGCTCACATACATAATTAATGCAGTTACCCTTAAATTCCTGCAGTTACTTGCCGTCTTTCTAGATAAAAGTAGAAGTAAAATTTGACTAATGGTCTATCTGAGTTCAGACTATGTCCCTGAGCAACCCTGTGTTAGTCCAGTACATGCCACTTTATTTCAGACTGGTTTGGTGACTCTTACTGATGCGTGATGGCAGTCCATTCACCACATCAGACAAACTGAAATGTGGAAAAACTGGCCTCTAGAGTAAAAAGATTTGACCAGTGAACATGTGTTTGATTATGAGAGATTTAAGTAAAGGCCTTAGCAAAAAATACTTTTAGCAGAAAGTGACTGTACTTAATAAAAACAGGGTAACACTTTAGTTTACAATAGATGCTTTTGTACACACTGAAATCTTAATAAGCATTAATAAATGTTTGATGAATACCAGCCAATACCTAGTAAGTAAGTAACATCTAATTATCATTGCAATTACCACTTAGTTAGTGATTAATATGTGGTCCCAATACTAAAGTGTCACCAAAAATAGTATCTAGTACAGTTTGAAAGTGATTCATGGTTAAAGCCTATGTAATCAACTGTTGAAGCATAATATGAAACCCTATTGTAGCTAAGCATCTTATAGAGTGAGCTACTTTTGAACTTCTTTGGAATTTTCTTATCCATATGGTTCACAGGAGCCACAGCACAAGAACACTGTGCGTTTATTTCTGTAAGATGTCTTTTGCTCAGACTTTAAAGGTTTAAAATCCCCTCTGGACACTGATGTTGTGTATTAGCCTAGGCTATATACACTGTCATATCTGTGTTTGTTGTATCTGCCCCTATTTAAATCAACAATAAATAAATAAACAACTAATTAGAACATTAAATACATAAGTTATAGACTGTAACAGACTACATACATGAGAATACCATTACAAGAGCCATTTGTTATGGCTGATGTAATGTAACCAGTAAAGCCTTGACTGAAATAAACATTGTGCATAAATGACTGATGCGGATGACCTGGTTCAGAGTCTGCTCCACTATCTGTGATCTTAAATCTGTCATGGAGAGATGGTCTGATCATGTTTAATGTTTTGATCATCTGACCTTAATAATCCCAAGCATGAGAGTTAAGATGTATTTGATTAGTGAAGTACATTTTTAGAAGTAATTTCAAGTCAAAATAATAACCTTTTACACTTCTTGGAGGAGTTAGTACGTTTCAAAACACAAAAGTTTTAATTTGGTTGTTTTAATGTCTAATTTTCAGTGATATATAAATATGAAATTGTATGTGAATGACAGTAGGTGCTCTAGCCTACTCCTTTTGGGCTATGTATGCATCTATGTACACATAAAAACAAAATGTAAAGAAAGCCCAAATAAACTAAACTAAAACAATTGATTTCCTCTCTAGTTCACAGTCAATGTGCTAAATGTTTTCCATGCCCTTGTTAAACCATTGTCATCGATCATTAATCAACCCTGGTGAATGTGCCTGTTCGCAGTGGGTCAATCATTGCCACCCTGTAATGATTTTCAAATGGGTGCAGATTGATTTTTTTTTAATAATTTTTGGTCTTTTTTTCATTAGAACCTGGAGAAAATGGAGGGTGAGACACGTGAAGAGGCTGAACAAGAACTCAATGAGCTGCAAAATTCAGACTGGGTGAGATTTCCAACAAAATATAACAAGTACACTGTAAAAATGTATTTTCTTGGCCTGTTGTTCAAAATGGACTGGAATTCAGAATCTAAGTAGACAAGGAATATTTAACTTGATTTGTGACATTTTTGGCTAGTTTCAAGTTACTTAAACTTGAAATGAGAATATAAATCTGCCAGTGTGTCAAATTGTTTAGCTTGAGATAAGAGGTAATAATTATAAGTAATGCAAGCCAGAAACGCAGTGTAAATAGTGAAAAAAATCAACTGAAGTCCATTAAGAAAAAATAAAACATAACTTACTAATTGAGAATCACATCCTAAATTTAGAGTCCTTTTTGACATTTATGTTGTTTTGCCTTCAGGCTCGATTCTGGGTCCAGGTGATGAGAGATCTCAGACATGGTGTGAAGTTAAAGAAAGTACAAGAGCGACAATATAACCCACTGCCCATAGAGTACCAGCTAACCCCTTACGAAATGCTCATGGACGATATTCGCTCCAAACGATACAAGTTAAGAAAAGTCATGGTAAGTCAAAAAACAATACACTATTGCTTTAAAGGTCAGCTATTATACTAAATTGACACTAATGAGCTTTTAACCATGCTATAATGTTACGTCCTCAAAAATATACCTGGAGTTGTGTTTTGGTTCAGTCACATGTGTTTGAGTAACTCTTCTATTATGTCTATATCTCCAATGCTCAAAATGCTCTGTACCACTTTGTGATGTCATGAACAGCTCCTTTTTCCTTTTGTTCGGGAGAGATGCACAAAAGGTCCGATTCTAATAAAGGTGTAAGGAGTTTAACATGACATCATAAGGTGCAGTATTTGCTGTCTGAGTGTATTTGTAGTAGCCTAATATGGGCCCTTTAAAAGTTCGTTCCTTTCTCTTTTTTGCTGAATTGATTTATCTTTTAATTTCTTTTCAGGTTAATGGAGACATTCCACCGAGGTTAAAGAAGAGTGCTCACGAGATGATCCTTGAGTTTATCAGATCACGGCCTCCTCTCAACCCGGTGAGTATCATAAGATCATATCTCCTAATCTGCCCTAATGCCTTTCCCACCTGCACATTAAGCTCTAAGCCATTCTGTTGGCTGTGGGCCTACATTTGGTTAGATAACAGGGATCACTACAAAAATATTCATTATTTGTTTCAAAACAGAGACCAGAATATAACACTATAAATACAAATACAATACAAATACATCTGAATAATTCCTCTTCCATTATTACTATACACTAAACAAATTCAAATCACAATATATGAAGGTTGTGACTCAAAACGAGGTATTCGAATGAGCCTAAAAATATGTCTCATTTGAATGAACCTGGGAAAGGTGAGTGGAGAGGGGAAAGATAAAATATATATATAATATAAAATATATAAAATAAACTTAGTAGCTGGTTTTAAGATGGTATTTGGTTATTCATTATTAGTGTTTGTGTGTATTGCTCATTTGTTGCAATATTGTCTAGCCTGTCCCCATGATTAATTTCTTTTAATGAGAATACGGTTAGTAACTGAGTCTACGTACAACTTTCGCTAATTAGTCTTGGTGTGTCCTTTGTTTGATGCTATTAGGTGTCGGCCCGTAAATTGAAACCCCACCCCCCTCGCCCCCGCAGCCTTCACGAGCGTCTCCTGGAGGACATTAAAGCCGAGAGGAAGCTCAGACCTGTCTCACCTGACATGATCCGTAGACATCGCTTGGGTAAAGCAGAGATTCACAACACACACCACCTGTAACTGTGACTAACTGAAGTGGACTAAATCATTTTTCTAATGACCATATAGTTGCAGTAACCCTTCTTCCTTTTTGACTTTCACTCAGTCAGAAGTGTCAAAGAGTCTCTTATTTATAAAGTTATTAAAATATGCCCCTTCTTTGACCTAGCATTTATTTACTGATGATTTAAATAGGCATATATTTTTCTCAAAGGATGTTTCTCATAAGTGCTTGGTAAATAGGTAGTTAATCTCTATGGTATGTAGTGGCGATCGTTTTAAACCACATAATAGCTTTTAATAATGCTGTGTATGTTGCGACACTAACTGGGGAGTAAACACACAAGATGGCTTTTGTGTGGGAACAGAATGTTACAAAAATGGTACATTGTGAATTACAACAAGTTTTTAGCTTTGTTATGGATGCAGAAAAGTACAAGCACAAAATGAAATGAATATCTTAATACATTTGTGTCCTTGATAATACAGCATAGGTTTCTAGTAATATTAATAAACACAACTATTTCCACTAAATTCTAATCAAATTACTTTGTGGAATTTATTGGATATAAAAATAATAGTATAATACACTTGTATTTCCCCTCACATATTCTCTTATCCATATTTTAAAGGTGCATTATGTAGCTTTTGTGGTGCGGAGTTTGCCACCTGGTTGTCTCCATGGAGAAGTTGCCGTACATTAGAGATGATTAGATGAAATCCAATTGCATCTCCACAGAGAAAAGCTGGGTGTGACTGTGAACGTTCTACCTGAAAAGTAACCTGAAAAGTCACATAGTGCACCTTTTAAACAATTTATCTTATAAGTATTCCTAATTAACATCAATTAACATATGTATTAATTTCTTTTCCTTTGTCTTTTTCTAACCTGGGTGAATCTATCAGTCATGCGTCCTCTTAGCATGTCTTTCAGTTTTGACTCTTCAGGTAACGCCATCTCTTGTGTAGTTAAGTTAGATTTGTACGTTAAGGCTATTTTTAAGTACAGCTCCTGCTTTTGTGTGAGTGCACCTTCCTCCTCACCTCTCATAGTCTGTGAATGACACGCTGCTGTCACATGTTACTTGTTGCAGTTGGACTGTTCAGCACGACACAATTTATCTCCAGATGTGTGAAATGTCTAAATGTTTAGGATGCAAGAACTTTGGCTTCTTTGTAACTTGTAGGACTGCACAATATGGCAAATAGTACTATGTGTTAAAGGTCCAGAGTGTATCTTTTGGTTGGGGGTCCGTCACCTGCTTGTTTCTTTAGATATGTTGTTTCTCTATCTGGAATGTTCCCCAGTATGACATTAAACTGGTATACAAAAGATGCATTCTGATTGTGAGTGTGGTTGCCTCTCTGCAGATCTAAGCTGTAACTTGGTCTGGTGTGGTCTCCATGAAGATAGAAAGGTTTAACACTATACTGTGAAACATTCCAGACAAAACCATAAAATCTGCTCTAAGAAAAGCATTTGACGGGCCCTCCACCAGAAAAGTTGCATGATGCACTTTCAAGTATGCTATAGATTTTATTTTGAACCAAGGAAATTCAATTATTATCAACATTCATTTCACCACGCTAGTTTACTGACAGCTCTGATAAAACAACAATATTGATACAAAATGTTTCTCTTTGTTTGACCTTCATACTATTGTGTGTATTGACCAATACAGATATTAGTTAGGCCTGTCACAATAATTACTATGTCAATTTATTTAAAAATTAGGTAATTTTTTTATTGTGTGTACAATTTCTTTGAATTATAGGGACATTTTTTATTCTTTTTTTGATATACAGTAATATTTAATTGTTTCATTCTGCTGTATATTTATAGTAGCTCTAACAGCTTTAACAATTTTATACATTCAGAATAGTTTTTGTGGTTTAAATCTTCTCTTGGGTTTTTGTGTCAGTGACATATATTAGTTTCAGTATTACCATTCAGCGTCTAATGTCTATATTTACTTCAGCAATATATTGAACTTCAAAATGTATTATTTTGACAGGCCTAAATACAGTAGCTTTCATCACAGTAATCAGTCCACTAATTATTGTGCAGCCCTAGTATGTTTAAAGTGGAAGTGGTAGAGGTCTATCTGTCCACAAGGTGATGAGCCACTGAGTCAAAACTGGTCACTAGAGTCATTCAGTCTTTCAGCACCAATCGCCGCCCTAATCTGCCTGTGAAAAATGACATAACACCTCTGGATGAATGGTTGTATAAGGCAGATGACAGTTTGAATGTGGGGCTACATAATCCAATCTGATGTACAAGAGTAACCTATGCCTCAGTGCCTCTGTCTGTCCCCCCTGCCACCTGCCCCCTCCCGCAGCTATTCCCCTGGGCTTTACAACCATGCACACTCTGTCACTGTACGTCAGTGCACCCACAGGTTAAATCTGTGCTTCTGTTGTGTGTGTAAATTTGGTCCTTATTTGTACATTTTCTTCACAGGTGCAGGGAAGAGCATCAGCACTCCTCAAGATTTGTGTCGCAGCTCAGGTAAAGTGTCAGGTTATAATATTTAAAGGGACAATATTGTGCAAAATGGACTCTTTAGACTTGAGTTATTTCATCAGTAATTTTTTCAACAGTTATTATTTCAGCAGTTGTTAAAAGTTGTTTCATTCACATATGAGAAAAGTTTGTAGTCTGTTCCATCATCTCCAAAGCTCAAAAGGCTCTATTCCACCTTATGATGGTTTGTAGTGGTAGTTTTCAAGTTAACATATTACAGGGCAGAGTTTATCCAAATGATTCGAGTGAAGGTGTATGGAGTTTAAAAACACAGTGGAGCACTTCCTGTATTACCATATGACATCACATGGTGGTACAGTGTGTTTTCTGTTTGGAAAAAAAGTATTTTTCAACAAATATGGTGCTTTTTTCCGTAGACACCCCCGACAGTCATAGGAAGATGGCTGGCAGTACACAATCTCTGACGAGTGGCACCCCAAATCAAAACCAAAGCGCAGCCCAACCACTGTCCCAGAGAAAGAGGGTCCTCAAGGCACCCACCCTGGCAGAACTGGACAGCTCTGAATCTGAGGTACTAAAGTACTGTCATTGCACTTCATAGACAATAATTTATTTCATGATGGTGTTAAATACAACCCATATTGACCTTTAAGGAGGAGACATCAAAGAGCAGCTCCAGTATAGTGGAGGAAAAACTGGCAGCAATTGCACAGAAGAAGAAGGGTATGTTGTCAATACTATTTGTGCCAGTCTTATTAAATTTGACCTTTTTGTCCTTATTTTAAACATTCATATCTTCTCCTACAGCTCCCCCCAAATTTCTTCCAGTTTCTGCGACCCCACAGCCGGACAAGCGCCAGCAGTCTCCACAGAGGAGGCATTCAATAGAGAAAGAGGCCCCTACAAGCGTACGCCCCTTCATACCGCCATCCAGACAGAGCTCCAAGTCTTTGGTATGTCCGCTCTACCAGCTAATTCATAATGTTAATTTAAAGCTAAACCATAAGAAATCCTATTTGTGAGACTGAACCATTTGAGTGTTTTCTCCTTATTACTGAGGATAAGTTGCCCAACAATCCTGGTACAATATGTCCGTTGACGTGGGCTTCGTCCTGTGACTGCTCATTTGTTTTCCATGAGGTCACTGTTTGTGCGAGTCGTATGATTCTAGTGAGGCTGATGGATGTAATTGAAAGCACAGGACAGGCCGCTGTATGAAGACGACAGATAAAACTGCTCCATTCTCACCAGTCTTAAATAGCTGATACTTCACGTCAAAGCAGGACTATTTTTGATCTCCTTGCTCAAATTTGAAAAAAATAAATGAATGAATTAAAATGCTGCATCAAACAAAACAAAAATAGAGAAAATCTACAGAATGTGTGTGTGTGTGTGTGTGTGTGAATGTATGTAGTTCATAGTAGTACAGTGATAGTGACCCCATCCCATAGACTGATCAGGATGGTGTTAAGTG
>KN492393.1:47375-60996 GCA_000787155.1 Scartelaos histophorus
GAGCCGGCCTAATGGTAAACCAGAGAAAACATCTGGGAGTTGTTTTGCTAAATCTTTTGATGCCTCCTGTATTCATAGTAATTAGTGCGTAAAAATATTTGTTATTCCCCTTTTGTGCTGGCCAGGTGAAGGGTGCCGGCGCAGCTCAGGGCACGGTAGGTCTCTGCTGTTACTGTAAACGTGTTTCATGTCATTGTTTTGGGGACCTGTTTCACAACTTCATTTCGGTGCATGTGTATGTATACCTATAAAAGGAGATGTGTGACACACTTTAATAACACACAACAACACAAGACAATGGATGTGTTTGTACAATACAATATAACTACAGTATTGTCATCAAATCTCCTTCTACCACTGTGATGCCCATTGTTTCATTATCAAATAATGACAGTGGAAAAAAATGAAACATAGGTATGGGATTTGTTGTGTAATTTCTTCTTTTTTTGGTGTTTGGGAACTTTTGGGGTTTGTGTCACTCCATGAGTATAGCATGTAGGCCTGCCACAATATATTTCAGGGTGCAGTATTTATGTAAAAGTGTGGAGAATTTTGTTATTTTAGTTGTAATATAATAAGGTTTGAGCTGCAGAGGTTTGAAAAAGTAACTATGGCTAATTATTAGTTCATGCTAGTTCTGCTATTTATTTGTTGTCGTTCAATATTTCTCTATCAATATACTGTGCTTCAAAAATTTTAATCGTGACAGGCCTAATAACATGTCTTTAACTTACCCTGGTTTGGTTTCATGGTCTGTTTCCTTCCATCATCTCTAAGTAACTGAATATATTAAGATGCATTTGTTGTTCAAGTTCCTATTGTTCAAGCTCTATTCTTTTTCAGGAGGAGTTTTGTTATCCAGTTGAGTGTCTGGCTCTCACAGTGGAGGAGGTCATGCACATCCGCCAGGTTTTGGTCAAAGCAGAACTAGAGAAATTTCAGCAATACAAAGATATCTACAATGCACTGAAGAAAGGAAAGGTATCCACTAAAAACAGCCATCTCAAGTTATCTTGAGAATGCATTTTTGTGAGTTGTTCTTGTTTTCTAACTTAGTGTTTTCTTTGTAGCTTTGCTTTTCATGTCGGATAAAGAGGTTTTCACTCTTTACTTGGTCATACACGTGTCAGTTCTGCAAAAGGTAAGATAAAGTACCATTGTGAATACTTGTCATTATTATAAGTAGTATGTTCATTAAAACTAATAATAATGTGTTTCAGGCCTGTGTGCTCTCAGTGCAGTAAAAAGGTAGGTGACTTTTTCTGTATTATTTAATTTAACTGTTATCTAGTCTTGCTTATTTTTAAATCATATTGTTTCAGATGCGGCTTCCCTCTAAACCTTATTCCACGTTGCCCATTTACTCTTTGGGTCCGAGCTCTATGGCCAAAGAAGAGGGATTGAGTACAGCCCCTGACTCTGATAAACAGTCTTTTGGACAGCACCGCCACAGTCTGCGCCGAAGTGTCCACAAGTAATGCACAATTCTAATTAGAGAATGAAATTAAATAAAAAATGAAATTTAGATCTTTTTGGTATGCTAGTTTGTCTCCATGGATATGGGAAAAACAAACGGTTCATTTTACACAATCCCACAGTCCCTACTTGGCTCCTTTGAGCTACACTTTTAAGTTGGTTAAAATCGCATATGATGTTAAAAACTGAGCTGCTATGTGTGAGCCAGGTAGACACAAAAGCAGCCAACCACTCTCGTGCCATGGGATTATGAAAGTGCATATTTAAAGTTTCAAGAAATTTATAATTGATTTGTGTGTGTCTTGAGTCTGGTCATTACAAAGTTCAAACTTGAGTGGTCTATTCCATGTTTTATTTCTAATTCTTACTTCTGTGCGTCTCGCTTTAGGTTGTCCAAGCACACCAGCAAAGATGGTAAGCCACTGGAAGATCTCGAGCTTCCCAAAGAGCTGACAGAGGACTGGGTAACGATGGAGGTGTGTGTAGACTGTAAAAAGTTCATCACTGAAATAATCTCCTCAAGCAAACGTAGTCTCAGCGTGGCCACCAAGCGCGCTCGCATTAACCGCAAAACCCAGTCCTTTTACTTGTCATCATCAGCATCTGCCAACTTCAGACCGATGGAGCGAACCATCAAGGAAGTATAAACAAAACACACATAAACAACCTATGTTTTCAAACAGACATCAGCATGAAGACAATAGATCCCACTTTGCTTGTGAAAGGTTGTAGCACCTTACCCTTCCTCTCTCAGGAAATGTTGGCACGCTAATCGAAAGATGTCATGAAGCAAAGAGTGGCTTGGACTTTTGAATTAGCTGCCGAACGACTAAGGAGAGCCATGTATTTGTAATAGCAGTGATTATTTAGGAAAAACTATTGCGTAAACAGGCACATCTCAGTACATTTGAATATAGTAGGAAACTACATTTATTTCTATAGTGCAATACAAAGAGGATATTAGCAAAATATCGTTCTCCATGAAGTTTCAAGTACAAGATATTGTGAGCTTATGGTCTTATGGAGCTTAGGCCTGTCACAATGATCAGTTTTGAAGCATGATGTATTGGTACAGGCATATATAACTATAAAAATACTTCTGAAACTACATTATGCCACTGTTACAATTTAAATGAAGCAGGATAATCCCAGTAAACCATTTTTTAAGTAAACAGTATCATCAAAAACATGAAGAATGAGAATCAGATAGGAGAAAGAACTAATAATTACCTATATTACTTATTCAACCACAGCTCATATCTTTTCATATTTCAACAAAAATGACAAAAATCTCCCCATTAGTGCAAAGAAAATGTAGAGGCCAAAAATATTGAGCCCCAACTGTAATTATCATGACAGGCCTAATTTACCTTATGACCTCTTAGCATAAAAACACCAATTATTTGTTTTCACTGGAATATAGCAAATGTTTAGAATATATATGGTAGTTATTTATGAGCTATTGACTCTTAATTTAGTCCCCAATATTCAAATGTTCTTACATGTGCCTGTAAGGTCAAAGGTACAGTATACTCAATGAAAGCCAAATTCTGAGTGAAGTGTAGATAGTTATAAAGGTGGATTCCCTAATATTAGCTATAAATGTTCCAATTCCTGTTTACTGAGCACTCAGGAAATACAAGTGATTGTGTTTTGACAGAGATGCACTGTAGAGACTCGTGTTGGGTCTGCCACTCCTCTCACTCTTCCAGCAACAATTAATATGCCAAATGTTACTTGATTAATTTTATAGTTCATCTCACAAATGCTATTTTTTTCCACTGTTAATGGGGTGAAATTGTGAGTAGTGATGGGATTATATTTTTCAGTCTGGGGTAAAGAGGGGTTTAAATTGTGTAAATTTCAATTCTGTGCCTGGTGCCAAAATGTAATGTGTTTTTGAATGCCTTGTTGAACTGCTGTACATATGTGTCATTGAAACAAAGCAGGTGATGTATGAGATTATGCCTTTTTATTAGAAGCACAGCAATGGTGTACATTATATTTAAGAATAGGCATACATTTATTGAAATGAAAGTACATTATAATTTAGAATTTATTATGTGGAAGCCTAGAGTTTCAGTCTTATCTCCATTTTCCTTATTTAGTTATATACTTATTGTTAATAAATTATGTATTTTATGTATAGTTTAATATATTTCAGTCAGTGTTACAGTTATAGCACTTTTACTGGGCCAATGAACTGTTTATTTCTTATAATTTAGATTTTTTTTTTTTCTTTTTCAAAATACTATATTCTTATTGCTATTTATCAGAATCAGGTTATAATTTAAATATGAAGAGCAGAAAACAATTACATTCACTACTACGATCCAGCTGTTGCATTTAGGACTTGGTTCTAAAATGCATCACCAGCTTTTCCTCAAGGAATGTGCGCATGCGTCCTTCTGTTTTTATTAAAGAACAGACAATAAAAAGTGAACATTTTACTATTGATCTGGGTCTTGTTCTGTGCTTTGCTCAGCAGCAGATGGCGATAGACACGCACTAAACGCAGTGAACTACTCAAGTGTTCACTTAATAGATCCATGGTTCACTCAAACTGTGTTCCAAGGACCTCTAGTGGCAGAATCATATATTGCAGGTTTAGTGTTGCAGAACTCAGAACTGCGCATGTGCAGTTTTGACTTAATCACAGTTATGTTTGAATAGCTGTTCTTTGATACAGTGATCAAATGTTTATTAACGTTTTATGTATTTGAGGTTGGATTTCTTTTTATGGTCAAAGATACTCATCTACATTAAAACTTATCTGTCTCCATAAAGACAAGTATCTGTAGAGAGGCAAGACTACTCACAGTACAAATGCATACTTTTCAAGGTATTTCTAAGCAATAAAAACTCCTGTATTTGAACCAATTGATGAGATAAAAATAATGCCACACTATGGAACATTCTGGGCAAAGCTATAAAATCTCAGTCAGACAAATACATAGCGGACCCTCCACCAGAAAAGTTACACATTGCACCTTTAATGCTAAATACAACTTTTAATGCAATGCTAAACTCTTCAGATGATATATAATATATCCTTCCTAGAATACAAAGACTTAATAATAAAATGTGAAATAAATGGTCACAGGAAGTACTTAAACCTTCTTATGGCCTCACTAATTCCAAGCAACTTGTTCTTCAGTGTATTGCACAGCCACCTACAGCACACGGGTAGTTTGGCCCTATTCCTGGT
The DNA here is from genome assembly GCA_000787155.1 of Scartelaos histophorus. Classification (NCBI taxonomy): domain Eukaryota; kingdom Metazoa; phylum Chordata; class Actinopteri; order Gobiiformes; family Gobiidae; genus Scartelaos; species Scartelaos histophorus. The sequence goes on from KN492393.1 coordinate 52,060, forward strand.
GATTTCCAGATGGTTGGTAACAGAGACTGAAAATAACTTTGTGACCCACAATCTCCCAAAGGCTGACCCCTCATTTGTTTCTATGGGACTAACAACAAGCAAACACTCCATAAACACATCTCCACCAGTTAAGTATTTTCACAGCAATAAAACAATCAGTCTTTACACTAAATACTAAAACTAATGAGAAGCCTATACAAACATCAATGTTACTTTTTTGGTTTCCAGTCTCAAGCAAATGAGTTGTTTCTCGGTAATGGCCCAGGATTCAAACGTTAAGAGTGAAATGGGATCTCTTTTGCTAAGTGCCTTCACTGTAAACGGGTCATTACTGTACTAACAGCAAATAAGCCGAAACGAGAGACTGGCTAAATCACTTGATGATTGGCACTGGTATGAACATCTGTAAGGCTAGAACATGTCAGTCATACTTGGACATAAACATATGCGTTGTGGTAATGCAAGAAAAACAGCACTATAAATACACTAGGCCATTTGCAGGACATGTGGTGGCAGTTAGTGATGCATGTATGGCAAATGGGTCACCTGATAGCTGTTAACATGTCTCAGAACCTGCGCTGACAGTTCCACCATTGACCACCATTGAAACTCGATATGTTCTCCTAATGAGGGATCAATTTAAAGCTAAAAGAAAATATACAGACATTATTTTTTGACAAAAACATAATAAAACTACTAAAATAACAAAGCATAAGACAAATGTGTAGTTATCAACAATCCATATCAGAATATATTCACTTTCATCAATTGTGTTGCCAAGACACTAGTAGTTACCATGGTGAGAGGATGTGCAAAAATATGTAAGAAGTGTAAGAGTAAAAAGTATAAAGAGGCAAATCAACCCTCTGTAGAACTTTGGAAAACAATGGCACAGAATGAAAACAAGCTTGGGTCATAAGGGGAAAGAATTCTAAGACAAACTGTCAAATGTCATCACAAACATACATGAGCTGCCTCAATGTTTTTCCTGTTGGGTCTTTAGTGCATTTGTCATCACAGTATAAAATATAACCTATAGAGAAAGGTTTTCATCAACAATTACTCAGCATGAAAAATCGTAATGGAATGTACTGTAAATCTTGGTAGACTCTGTACAAACGTATTACCTTTCAAATCCAAAAGCTTCCGTCCTCTCATTTAGTTCAGTATTTTTGTTGTAGGGCTTAACTTTAGATCTCTACTATTTAACATAAATATAAATATCAAGGCAGAATTACCCATCCTATTAAAGCTGCACTGTGTAACTTTTTGGGTGGAGTGTCTACAATCTGCTTGTCTCTACAGAGATGTTATTGCTTTATCTAGTTCACAGTATGGTATTAAACTGATGCCACAGTTGCAAGTTACATGTTGTAACTGTGGAGAGGCTTCCCTTCTCACTAGTGAGCAGCCAAAACTGTCAGGTATGAAAATAAACTAAACCATCAGAAAGAAAAATAATAATTTAAACAATATTAAATTCAATTATTGAAAGACCAAATAAACCTCATTAAACTAGAGGCTACCCTGCTCAGAGTAAGAATAAAAGAAAAAAACAAAAAACATATTGCCAAAGATTCCAGGCAAAGCAATAACATTTCCAAGGAGACACACAGGTGATGGAACCTCATGAAAAAGCTTACATAAGGCGCCTTTAAACTAATAGTATCTTTAGTCCAGATTATCACCATGGAGATCCCATAAACAACTGTCACACAACTATCTCAGTTTTCTTCAGGGTCTACGGTTCACCTCACCCCAAGTGCCTTCACAAATGACACCCATGCATGTCAGCTGAGGTCCCTTTTAAAGATTACCGCCTGGGCTGACATGCCACTGATCAGCAGCATAACTCTGGATTCGTGAAGGAATGCAGAGCGGCCTCCAAGTGGTTTCATGACAAAGAAAAATGGGCCCACATGTTATAAAGAGAATCACGGTGGGTTGGGTCTGTTGGTTACACAGACTAGAGGCAGAGAGCCGTGGTCAAAGAGTTTGTAAGGTAAAGATCCCTTTGAAGTCCATACATCAGTTTTAGGGTCGTAACATTCAAAGCAATCAGAGTCCTCAATAGTGTCATGAGCATTGAGAACGCGTCCTCCAGTGATGTAGAGTTTATTGTTAATGACAGTGGCGCTGTGGTGCATCCGGCGCTCCTTCAGATTCTCACATTTCACAAACTTGTTGGCTTTGGTGTCGTAGGCGATCATACGGCGAGTGTAACCTGCACAAAGGAAAGGAATAAGCAATAGGGACAGGATATAACTTAGACTTAGACAAACTTTATTGAAGGAAACAAGGGAAAAGGGAAATTACTTGGACAATATGTTTTTGTTTACCCACAGATTACCTCCAATAATGTAAATCTTATCTTCTATGACAGCAGCAGGTGCGCACACATTTTTTACAGTTCTGGTCTCCAGTCTGCACCACAAGTTACGAGAGATGTGATACACCTGTTCACAAGTTAAGATGGTCAAAAGACAGTATTTCTGCTGATGCCTTCAGAAATGTTACACTATATATTTGCTATATCTTATGTAAAACTACAGCCGCATTGCTGAGAGTCCCTGTACCTATGTACGCCAATAACAATGGATGTTCTGTACTATTTATGTTACACATTGTGGCATGTTGTCCAATAAAATCTTGGTGGTATGTGGACTTCTATTCTGTTCAATTGTGTTCTTCATTTGGGGACATTTTCTTTCTCCTTTGGGGTAGTCCTTTTTTTTGTAGCAAAGGTGTAATTATTATTGCTACTTAGGAGGCTAAATATCTTCTAGGTGGTACTTGGTGTAAAATGTTTGAGAAGTTGTGATTTGCTATTGTACTTGACTATTCATGTACTGAAGTGTTTAATTTAACTATATTTACCTGAATCAGTCTGACTGGGTTCTGCATTGCATCTTCTCCTCCAAAAACATAGATCTTATGGTCGTTAGCAGCAACAGCGGGATGCAGGACAGCTGTGGGCATTGGGGCCATAGACTCCCACTGGTTAAACATACTGTTGTATCTCTCCATTGATGGAGTTATTTTCTTGTCCACACCTATCCCTCCTAACACAAAGATAAAGTGCAGGTAGGAGACGCTCTGGTGGGCATAACGTGGCTGTAACATGGGTTCCGCTGTTCTCCATTGGTTGGTCTTAAGTGAGAGAGTGTAAACTGTGGCACTAACTGAACTGTCACCTGAAGCCATGCAGAGGCTGAGCCCTCCCAGGACATACAGGATGCTGTGAATGCACACATAAGCAGCCTTATACAGGCGCAGTGGAAGCTTAGCCAGCCACTGCCAGCGGTGAGTCCTCTCATCATACAATAAAGCTTCTCGAGAAGTCTGTTCATTGTTTTTTCTTCCTCCTACAACTACTAAAGTTTCCCTGCATGTGTAGCGCCTCGGTGTGGTCCATAAGGGTTTGAGCTCCCGACTGCATTTGGAGCTGACAGAGAGCATGAGGCGGCGCACAGAGTCTATGATCTCTGTGCACAGAGTAGAAGACTGCACTAGAGGGTCATTGGCGATGAACTGGAACAAATAAGTGGGGTGAATAAAGCGCAGACGCACCCTCTTGAAGAGATCGTGTATAGCGCCACGTCGTGAGAATGGGTCATGATGTATCCATGCTAAAAGAGTTTCAAAAACCTGCTCCTCTTCGGCACAAAGGCGGTCGTCCTCTAAGTATGACATGAGTTCAGGCAGAGAGAGCTCGCAGAAGTCCTCTGATGCAGCAACATCAGAAAAGCTCCTCACAGCCATCTCCTTAGCACGCTCCTTTAGACTCTCACAGTGCAGAATCTCTGACAATCGGATCATGCTTAGGCAGTTTTCTGGACTGAGCTGCTCCTGGAGGAACAGGGAGCAGGCCTCAAACAAACCCACATAGTGCAGCATGGAGGCAGCCTGCATCACAGGAAGCACATTCTCCATAGTGATGGTAATACAACCTGTGTACACATAGTCCACGATGCCACTGAGGACCAAGGAAGAGATTCCCTGGAGGTTGACACGCGCCTGGCTACTCTCCAGGAAATTACTGCAGAACATGGCTCTGAAATAAGGGCTGCTGGAGACCAGGACGGAGCGGTGACAGGGGAACTCCTGCTCCTCACTGCAGAGGAGCACGTCAGTCAACACCCGGCTCTGCCTCAGGCTGTTCAGCTGCGTCAGGAGGTGCAGAGGGAGCTCTGAGTCTCTAAAAGTGAAGGAGTTTCTCAGCCCACATGCCATTCTGGAAGACAGGAACAACCTTTAATAACTTTATAACAACATTTGTATAACCTACTGAATTATTGTTCCAAGAAAAAAAAAACGTTTGTACAGTACACAGTTAATAACCCTAGACAGTTAATAACTAAACAATAAATCATTATTAGTGGCATTAATTCTTTTAATAAACACTGTGGCAGCTACAGATTTACTCCTAAGGCCCTAAGCAGTCTGATATATTTGGATCACTGATCATTATTGTAGATTATTAAATGTCAGACTACAAGCAAGATTTGATCATATTTACTCTACAGAAACAAAACAAATAGATAATAACTTCTTTAAGGCAGAGAAATGAAATTGTAATTTAGTAATGAGAATAAATGGTTTAGTAACATGTGCATACACAACCTCATACACTCAGACTACTCATCAATACTTACATTATGGTTTACGTGGTTAAAAAGTGAGGAAAAAACAAGAACACAGGCAAATTAAAAACAGCTATTCAGTCCATAGTGCAATAGTGGGACATCCCGTGGAGCCAGTGTGAGAATAGGAGCATGACACAGGGAAAATGATGGTGTGGGGGCAGAGGGGCTCGCCATGAGGCCGCTGTGTACATTCCTTATGAGGCTAAGAATAGTGTGGTGGGCCAGTGTGACTGCCCAGCCAGGCCCTCTCATGTGACACAAAGCTGTTTGGGACCCTGCTGCCAGCTTAACGGCTTGGGCAGGGATCCAGCAGAGAGATACAGGGAGAGTTTACAAAAGATGCTTTGGAGGGGTTCTGAATCGGCTATAAAGCCCACCCAGGTTTAATCAAAGGGTCCCATGACAGCTAACCCTTGCCATCCCACTGTGCTGTTTAGGCCCTCCTCCCTCCATCAAGTGTAACCCAGGATGAAGTAAAAATAGAGCACTGCTGAAGGGTCGGCTTGATGTTGTTGTATTATGCACATAGCTACCACCTTTCTTTTCTTTTGTTGGCAATGATATCTATATAACAGGTTTATAACAGATAATCTATATAATCTATATAATAGGACTATATATCCACTATTGCCTATAAAGTTGGAACAAAATATTTTACATCTTCGGATTTTGAGTTTTTAAATAAAATACAACCTTTCTCCAATTTCAAGTGGGATAGGCTATTATTTGCATCATATATTTTTGTTGATGAAGTTAAATCCTCTGTTAACAGTTCTGAGAGTCTTTAGATTCTTCCTGTATCATCTAAGCCCAGTCCTCCAGTGAATTATTGCCATGTTTGCTTAACAACACATGACAACCAACTGATATTACATGTAGCTGGATTGAATGACATAGCTGCAGCAAAGCAAGCTGACAGCAAGTGAGATTTTATGGTGACATGAGAGCAGCCCTGGTTGTTAGCAGTATTCATCAAACGTGACATGTCAAGCCTACATGAACTTTGTCCTGCAGTAAGACGCATTAGATTATGCCACCTAATACATAGAACCAAGTTAGTGTTTTAATACGCCATTGGTTATGATGCCAGTAGATAGAAAGTTGTAAAACAAAATTCACTGTTTATTCCTCACAGCTTGAATAATGCAACTTTGCTTCTCACCTGCATTTTTTTTAGATCTAGGGAGCATAACTAAGCGTATAATTTAATAATAGAGTATAATTACCTCCATGACCTGAGATGTACAGGCTCCATTCATTCCAATGGTCACACCTCGCCCGGAAGTGACGAATGTGTCCGCAAGCGTGACGAACAGCGCTTTCGAAAATACAACAAGGAAGTGGACGTTTATTCTAGGGGAAAATCATCTTGGGGCGATACATTTCTTTAGGTAGGGCATCTTCACTCGGTAGGTTAGTTCTGTGGAGATATTGTCATCGTGGACTCCCTCGAGGTCCCGCTTTTTATCGTCTCCGGGGAGCTGCTGTTAGCTGCTAGGTGCTAGCAATGAACACGGACGTGGAATTTCACATCAGGCAGAACTATCCGTGGACCAAGCTCCCTGCTAATGTCAAACAGGTATCGGGTTTGGGCTTTCTAATGGCTAATGGAGGGAAGGGGTGAAAGGGGATGGCGCCGTGTCTTGTGTTGAACCTGTCAATGTCACGGCTCACCGTGAGTCTTGGAGGCAGCTGTCAGTGTGTCCTTCTCTGCAGGCTTTCTCCATTCAACCAGCCATTGCTGACCATGATTACATTAGAGCCATTGAGAGAGCGCTGCCTCTGCTAAAACTACATTGGCATCACATGACAGATTGTTTAAGAGGTGGCGCCATATGCCTCTACATCCTGATTGTCACCTGCACTGTTGCAATTACATAGATGTGGGCAATATGTTTTGCTTTACTATTATGAAGGTATTGTGGACAATATATGAGACTATAAATAGTAATAAATCCCTCCTCCTTCTTCACATACGCTCCTCTAGCGCTGTGCTGTATTTGTCACTTCTGAGTGGGGGCGGACATCGAGCCTAAGGACGCTTTGTACTCAAATCTGCTTTTTAAGACTTTAACATGAATGTCCTACAATGAGTTTGACAAAAGTCACACATTACTGTAGGTCTATAATTCAATCATTATCATTCAATCATTCAATCACTTTCTAAAATCAGCTTTCATGTCCAAAAAACGGTGGTTGTTATAGAAATGGAGTAACAAATGCATATTTGCAAAGTAAATATTTGAAAGTGTTGCACGATTCTTATTCACCTTACCTATTCCTACAGAGTTTGGGGAACTCACAGCGTGAATATGAGAAGCAGGTTTTATCCTACAGCATCCGCAATCAGCTGCGATTCCGCAATAATTTAGGTGAGTTATTATTCCTCACTTTATCAATTCAGGCACCCACTTAATCCAAACTACATAATCTATGTTGATCTATCTTTTAAATATAATAGGAGATTATCAAATGGCATTCTCAGATCAAAGTCTATGCACTATTTTGTCTTTGACCTTGTCTTAGTTATCAATAGCTTTTCTTTACATTGGCTGAGCTGTCTCCATTGACTACAGTGCTTCTCTATTGACTCTATTGAAAGTGCTTTGTTTGTTTTACGAGCAGTGCGCCACGTGAGGAAAGATGAGCGCAAGTATTATGAGGAGCTCCTGAAGTACAGCCGTGATCACCTGATGCTGTACCCCTACCACCTGTCTGACATAATGGTCAAAGGGCTGCGGGTCACTCCCTTCTCCTATTACATAGGAATTATGGAGGTAATCTACTGTGTAGCTAGTAAACTAAACCACAATGCAAGCTCCACTAGGGTTGTACAACTTATTGTTATTGTTATTAAAACATGTATTACAGTTTCTTTGTGACAGAAATTCTGCTACATTTTTTTTTCAAGTTTGATGTAACCTTGTTTTTTCCCTTCTGTCCACTTTGAATCGATCACCTGGTGTAGTTTTGACTTTGTTGTCTAGGAAGTATAGATGATTCATTAATCACAAATTAAGATTTTGCCTACCTCGCTGCTTGTTCAGCCTCTGATAAGGTCTCCATGGTTTGAGACAGGCTCCTACTGAGCTCCAGTCAGAGGCTGTGACCTGTGGTTCTCCTTGACTCCTGCTGACAATTAGATTAGATTTATGTTTGTTTGTGTGATGTGAAGGTCACCTGGGTGTTGTTATTCAGGCTTACAATTCAAAACTTACAAGTGGGTGGCACAGTGCCACAGTGGCATCTGCCACGGAGCAAGAATGTGCTGTTTGGCTCCCAGACCATTGGACCTGTGTCGGTGAACTTTGAGTAGCAGGATATTTACTTAATTAACAATGGAAATACAACATTGTATTATTTTGCAAAATTAAAGTATTTACTTTTGATGAGACCTTGTTGTTTTAGTCTGGTGTAACAATCCTGTAATAACCAGCAGTAGCTGGTGGAGTTATTTCAATTTCCGCAAACCTTTAAGGGGCAGGAGTGATACTTGGGTGTGTAGAATAAAATTGTCCTTTCAGTGCTCTTCAGTGAGCCCATATTTCACTTTATGATCAATTTGTCAACATGTATGGAATGTGTTTTTTAAGACTGTCTCCTGTTTTTACTGTCAGGATATTATGAACAGTGAAAAGAGCTACGACTCCCTGCCCAACTTCACTGCTGCTGACTGTGAGTCACGTTTCTTCTATACATCATAAATGCTTTGTGTTAGAATGAGTAAGTAATGATACCTTTAGGATGTTTTAACAGTTTGTGTTCACGTGATAATGGCGATGACATTACCTATAGTTTAAAATGGAACTGGGCACAGGTCAGAAATGTATGGTAAAATTTGCTGTTTAACCAACAGATTACATATTTGTACTTTAAGACAAAAGACTTTAAGACAAAAGATTAAACTTAATTTGTATGTATTAATATTCAAAGGAGCCTCAAGGGTAGGGCTGTTGTTTGACTTTCTATAGTTGTGTCCCTGTCAGTTTGGAGGGTGGTGCTAGAGCCCGGTCCTGGCAGTACAGGACCCTCTTGCTGTGAGGACAGAAGGCTGCCTGCAGGCCGTCCTCCTCTCCTCTCTGGTCCTGGAGGAGCTGTGGATGTGCTCATGTGGGCGAATGCTTGTGTGTTTGTATCTAGCGGAAGCTGCAGTACTAAAGTGTGTTTGTGTGTGTGTGTGTGTGTGTGTGTGTGTGTGTGTGTCTGTGTCTGTGTCTGTGTGTGTGTGTGTGTGTGTGTGTGTGTGTGTGTGTGTGTGTGTGTGTGTGTGTGTGTGTGTGTGTGTGTGTGT
>KN492393.1:71737-82659 GCA_000787155.1 Scartelaos histophorus
ACGATTAAAAAAAAAAAGCTTTTTATTTTAAAGCTGGTCCTATCAGCTGTGTGGTTTCACTGAGAGTTTGTAATCTGTGCCTTCCGGCTGCTGAACAGCTGAAAGGTCAAGTGGAGACTCTCTTACTCTATAATTTGGAAGTGAAAATGCAACACAGTGCTGTAGTTACCATGATTTTATGGAGCTGTATATGCATTTTAACCATAGTGAGTTATTGACAACATCCAGATTAGAGATAGACTGATATGGGTTTTTTCTGATGCTGATATTGACATTTTCCCTAAATTATGTAATTTAAATTTACTGCAAGCTCACCTCAATCCCCCCTTTTTCCCATCAACCTATAAGAGAGCTGGGTAGTCATGTTTCATGCAGCTTTCTTATACATCAACAACATTGACCTATTGCTAGAGATTTAAGGATGATAGACGATGTGCTAAAAAGTCTAAATGTCGGACTGTTATACCAATTAGCCAATATTTAGACTTCTCTAAACCAAATAGCACACAACCACTGGCAGAATATTTTGTTTTTTCATTATAGCAAGTTCTACGAAGAACATTTTGTCTTCAAAGTGTCTGAACTGATCAGAATAAAAAGTTTGCCTTTACCAAATTGATGGTTCGATAGCAGGATCAGAACTGTACTTTAGTCTGAAGTGTTTCAGGGGGAAACTGAGGTGAACTGTTGCTATGGGTCATGTGATGACCAAAAGACCCAGTAGGAGAAATGTGCGCTGACATATTCTTTTATTGTACTTTTCTTCTACAGTTTGTTCAAACATCATCTAATCCAGCCTCTCTGACACTTGCAGGACAGATGCTCTCTCAGAAGCTGCCATTTTGGTGCACACTGAGCACTTCTGCCTTCCTTTGGGACGCGGTGGTGAGAAAATAGCCCATAACAGAGAGCGAGTCAAGGCAGGCCACGAGCCAGTGCCACTGAAATTGAGACTTTATTGCCCCAGTAGGAGACAGAGGGGTGCAAATGATGACAATGTACGTTTCACTCAAGGATGAGCAGGTGATAAAAGAAATAAAATGACATATATTGGGTACTTATTACTGTCCTTGCTTTTGTAAAATCGTACCCACATTCTAAAAATAAAAGTGGTGAGAAGTTTCTTTAGAATATGCAATCATGTTTGTATTGACCATTCAAGTCTGACTATGCTTCCATTAATGGCAAACAACAGATATGGTTTATAGAATAGGCAGAAATATAGGGTATGTCAGCATGGGCAAAACTAAGCTGACCATTTAAGGTAAAACATATACAAACATTTAATGATTTGTAATTTGATTTTGTAATGCTCGTGTTTTATTAGGTGACATAATAGGTCATTTTTGTAAGTCATACGTTGTATTACTTGCCAACAGAAAACCGGTAGGTGTGTTTGCTAAAGGTAGGGCAGTGAATTTTGCGTGCACTTCCGCTTTAAAATAAGAGCTGGAGCGATGCTGAGCCCGGGCCACTGAGAGAGCAGTCTACGCTTCAGACGCACCATCACTAGCTCAGCATTGCACTCATGTTTTACCTTGATCAGCTTACCTGGGACTATTTTCTTCACTTAATTATTGTTTGTTTACGGAACTAGAGTGACAAGTAAAGCGCGGCCGAATATAAGAAGCCTACCCCGTGAACGCGTGGACAGTTTCAGCTCACCTCCACTTGTTGATTTTGAGGCATTTCGTGCGTAATTTGGCGCCACGGGAAAAAAGAGAAAGTTTAGAGTGCTTGTGTTTGTCTGGCAGGTGGTGGTGATGTCTGATGAGTAGGCACTTGTTTTTTCGGCTCGTATTACACGCTCACACGCGAGGCAGTCGCAGGTGAAGAGAGCCGTGAGCGCGCTAGAGGAGACGGAGGAAGCGGTATGGGTAGCCAGATGGACAAGTTTTCTCATTTAAGTTACGCTGAAGTTCCCACGGTGGACCCAAACGGGGTGGACACGGAGGACGGACCGCGCATTGGTGTTTCTTACATATTTTCCAACGATGACGACGAGCTGGAGGAAGGCAGCGCGGTGGACGGCTCTCACACGGACCCAAACCAGGAAGAGAAGCAGTTCAACCCGGGGGACGAGGTAGAGTGCGCCGTGTACAACCGGGGTGAATGCATCTACGAGAAGAGCACCACATCCACCAGCCTGAACGTGTACTCTCCTGAGAACCTGCTAAATAAATGCAAAGCTGGAGATTTGGTGGAATTTGTTGCCACGGGGCAGTATCCGCACTGGGCCGTGTACGTGGGGGACTTTCAGGTGGTGCACTTGCACAGAGCGGAGGTCAAAAACAGCTTTCTCACCGATGCGAGCCAAGGGAGACGATGCAGGATTGTGAACGACTTTTATAAATGGAAACCTCTCGGAGCGGATATGGTTGTGCAAAACGCCATGGAGCAGGTGGGACTCAAGGACCGAGAATTGAGTTGGAGGAATTCAGAGTGTTTTGCAGCATGGTGCAGGTTTGGAAAGAGGGAGTTTAAAATGGGAGGAGAGATACGCATAGGCAAACAACCATACAGGTTAAAAATATTTGTATCGGACAAGCGCTCGCACGTGTTGGAGTTTCAGAGTCTGGAGGACATGGTTATGGAGAAGCGCAGGAACGACCATCTGGGCAGGACAGCCGTATTACAGGAGCTGGCGGGGCACCTGAGCAGCGTGGAGGAGGTAGAGAGGGAGTCCGCTAATGACACGCACTGACCCACAGCCAAAAGAGCGCATTACCACCTGCTTTTTAATCTGTAGCAAACTGCCATTGTCCAGAATGTTGTTTTCATATGGATGTCATGTTATTGCCTTAAAGTACCTTCATAGCAGTAGTTCTCAAACTGCAAAATGAACCATAATTCTCCTAGTTGTTTAGATTTGTTACACTTGTAGATCTATGGAGGTCAGCACAACCACATACATTTAAAAGTGGCATTACTGCTCTAAAAACCTGTGTTATTTTTATGAAGCTGTTAAAACCACAATGTAATCAATATACAGGAGTGGGCTTCACTTTGAAACTGTCCCCCACCAAGAAAAGGGGAAATGGAATAGAAAAAAATGCTCTAAATCAAACAGTGAACCTCAAGAAACACTGACTGACAGCATTTAATAACTAGTGCTCTTATGTCAATGGCCTTACTTACATGAAATTGGAGCGATAATTAAACAATTGAACTAAATACTCACCTCTTTTGGAGTTGTTTTTTCACTTACTGGGAGTCACACACTGGCAAAGCTTTTAAGGCTGGTGGTCTTTAAAATGTAACTGAAGTCTGTTTTTTTGGTGCTTGTGAAATCTCTTTTATTCAAACATCACTGTTATAGCTGCTCAATAAATGCAACCAAAACTTACACTTTTGGAATGAGAAATCTGGGTACATTTGAGCAAAAAGATTTGACTTGACATTTTGTGGTATTGGTAACCCATGCTTTAATACTTTCCACCTTACTTTCAGGTGCATTTGGATGTAGCATAAATATCTTATTGGGACTGATATGGTCAAAACAACAACCAGTCACCAGCTCACAGGGAAAGGCAATTGTAAACAGATGAATTAGCAGAAGGACCATTTGGATGACAAACCTTTTACACAAGCCCTCAATTACTCCTTCATAATAAACATGCAGCTCAGACCATCTGCCTGCATTCAATGGAAACAAAAGCTCAGACAGTGGTAAGCGGTCTATATAAACATACATTATTGATTATTATTATGCATACTATTTATTGGTGAACATACATTTAGATGCACTTGGTTTACATGCAGGTGTTTCCAGTGCAGACTCGTAAAAATGGAACATACTTGGCCTTTGTTCAGTCTTATTAAGTGAAAGGTGCATTTTGGTTATGAGCTTGTCAACTTCATATTTCTATGAATATGCAATTTCCCTGTTTTGAATGTTCCATAATACAACATTAAACAGATCTGCCTTACATTTATTCAATTATAGGTGAAAAATAGACATTCTGACTTTAAGCAGGATTGCCTCTCTGCAGATCTGATCAGTAACTTGTCCTGGTGTTAGAAAGGTTTAATGCCATGCTGTGAAAACATTTTAGGCAAAGCAATGACATCTCCATGGACCCTCTAACAATTTGCACACAATTCACCTTTAATAACAGTCACGATACTTATTGTGTGTACAATTCCTTTGCAATACTGAGGAGATTTTTGTCATTTTATCTAATAAAACTTGAGCTATACAAGGTTGAATAAGTAACTAAGTGGCTAATTATTAGTTTCTTTGGCCAGTTAAGGTGTGCTATTTAATCTATAATAGGACAGAGAACATGCAATAATAGGCCGACCAGGAGGATTTGTACCCAGGGCCTGCATACATCCCTGCTTTCAACTATTTATATGTTGCAATTCAGGCCTGTTAATGATACTGTCAATTTAAATATTCGTTTACTGTAATTATTATCAAAGGCATAATATACTTTCAAGATAATTGTGTATTGCAATATTTGTTTGCAACAACATATAGTGCCGCAAAATGTGTTTGCATTTCAATTTCAATGCATTTCACTTTCTTGGTATATACCTCCAAAAGACAGTGGCACTGGCCCCATCTTGCTAGTCTAGTTAGAATACTGGAGTTAAAAGTTCGAATACTGTGTAAAGACTCAAACAATGGATGCTCTTGGTCAAGCATAAATGCTTCAGCCACAATATAAACAGTAAATAAAAAGAACTCTGCTAATAAATGAATTACATTTCTTTTCATTCCCAAGAACCAAAGATATTGCTGACATGTTCATAACATTGTCAGAATGCTAACCTTATCTGTATCAAGACATGTGACTTGTAGAAGTATCTTGGCTTGGACATTGCTTGTATGTCTCTATCATAGACTGTAAAAAGACCTTAGATTGTTACAGTCTATGGTCTGTTATTTAATGTGAAGTGAGTCTTGCATATTAAAATCAATGTGCCTGCTTCCTATTAATAACAATGGGCATTTGATTGGCATGGCAAAATTTTAATCAAATCTGAAGAGGCATATCCCTCCACACTGACATTGTCTTCAGTGTATCAGCTGCATTCACACTTTTTTTGTACGTCTTTTGTACTTTGTCCCAGAAATTAGATTTAAAGCCTTGTGTTGTTATCCCTCCTCGACACAGGGCCAGTGTGAACAGCTCTCTCAGACAGACACACACTTCTCATACATGTCTCTATATATAATGCTCTTTTTCACAGATCTCAAAAATGTATCAAATTTTTCTGCAGAGTGGGCTTCAAAGGGCCTGTGTTACACTATTTTCTGATCTACGTTATAATGTTTCCTCATAACAAACATACCTGGAGTTGGAATTACCAATTTCTACTGAGCTAAAGGTAAAAGGTAGCTGTGAACTTGAAAATTACCACTACATGACATCACAAAGTGGAACAAAGCTTTTGGAGCTTTGGAGATGTAGACAGACTGATAAGGATTATTCAGATGTGTGAATGAAACAAAACACAACTCCAGGTGTGTGGCTTAAAGTTCAAAAGAGTAATTTTTTCCCTAATATATGGTATTTAATTAATTCATTTGGATAGTTGTTGGCACCTACAGTACATTACTTGTGTACAAGCAGTATCTCTAATAATTGTGATTATTCCAAATTTTAATTCAGTTGCATTTTATCTTTTAGTGCTTGTAGCTCTTTATTTACTCATTAAAGTAATTTTACCAGTGCAATTTTAATGCGACATGTGGATAATATGCTTGGTTAATGCCACCACCAATCTGCTTTGTCCATATATGTTGTTAATTGGTATTGACACAGACAAACTGGATCTTATGTAACTACCATTAAAAGTCATTTTCTACTGGCAGCCCTCACAAATTGGCTCATGGTATCCTGTTATTGCTGAACTGCTGTACTCAATACTGTTCCATAGTATGTTCAATTGTAAGACTGTTTGTAACATGTGGTTTGATTTTTGAGGCATAATTTTATTGGGATGTCCCACATAATATCAGTATTTTCTTTTTGTGAACATTTCATTTTAAGATGTACATCACATTTTCAACATTTCTCTTGGTGCACGGCAATGTAAGACCTTTGAATTTTAAGAGCTCTCAAATTAAAAATACAATTCACGCCTATCTGCAAACAGTACTGTAAAGACAAGCTGTATTCATTTCAAGTGTTTTCTGTGCTGGAGACTGGTTCGTTTTCCGGTGAGACCAACACAGCCGTAATAATAGAAGGCTGTCTGATTACACCTGCCATGTGGTCTGTGGCTACCTGTGCACACAATGGCCCTTTGTGCTGCAGTGATGCCCTGAAACTCCCCCAAAGCCCTAAGCACAACTGTAATAATGAGCATGAAGTCACTAGTAGAAATACAGTCAAATATTTCACATACTAGTTTTTAATCAAAACTAGTATGTGACTCTTCTGGTCGAGTCAGCCATATGTTTGTCTCCATGGGGATTTTAAGTTAATCTCCAAATTCAATCAATCAATCAAACTTTATTTATAGAGCCCTTTTCAACACTCAAAGTACCCCGCGTGCTTCACATTCAAATCAACACAATATAAAATAATAAAAAACTATGAAATAAAACAAAGCGTGTAAAGTGTCACTGCATTACTGGGTGTTAAAAACCAGCCTGAATAGATGAATTATGAGCCTGGATTAAAACCAAAGTCTGTGATGGTTTGTATCATGTAAAATTCCAATACCTGCAATTTTGGGCAAGTCACTTCTCTTGTAACTATAAAATTACAGTGAAAAGTGGTCATTTAGCAAACAGAGCATGCAATCACAATTTGTCAAACTCAGATCCTCACATTTTTTTACTTACAGCTTTGTATGTTTTTTATTAATATAGGCTTTTGTAACTGGTGTACTTATGAAGTTAGCTGTCTGATTACTTAAAGTATCAGACATAACATGTATAACTTTTGTGGTGGAAGGTCAGCCACCAGCTGGTCTCCATGGAGATATTATTGCTTTGCCTGGTATGTTCCACAGTTTGACATTAAGCATATCTACTTCCATGGTAACAGACAAGTAACACCACGAGGCCAAGTAACAGGTCTGAGGAGATGTTACACAGTGGCATCCATGCTTTTGTTTAACTTATGAGCAATAAAAACAACTGTAATTGTATTAAATGTACGATTTCAGTTTAATGCCATATTTTGGAACATTCAAAGCAAAGCAATAACATTTCCATGTAGACAAGAAAGTGGCCTCTACCACAGAAGTTACACAAAACAAAAATATGCTCACATGTTTAGGAAAAGCATGTCTTTGGTTCTTGGTTTGTGTTTTGTGGTGGACGTTGGGGCAGTGGGCTCGTGATGCTGTTTGTGTTGCAGCTGAGAGACTTGAGATGCATGAGGGGCAGGTGCTTCATTGTCTTCTTGTGTGGCTCTCCCCCACAGCAGCTCTGTTTGGCTCCACGTCTGATTCTGCCCTGGCCATTTCTCTTGCTCTCTGGAGCCAAGATCACATTGATGGAGTTGTTCATTAGTGTAGCTGTGTTGTGATTGGTCGATTGTTTTTTAGTAGCAGTTTTCTTTCCTGTAGGCTGAACAGTTTAGACCGTGTCCGTGGTGTGGGAAGCAGTGAGTCACTTTGAAATGTAAAAGCCACATTACCATATTGTAACCTACCACTGTTAACGCGCCATTAGGCTGCTAACTCAGAGGACACAGGGCAGGATGCTGGTGATTCAGAGGACACACCAAGCCAAGAGCCTCATTTTCTCTTGTTTACGTGGTTAAAAGGATTGGAAATTAATTTAATCAGAGATTAACTTTGCTCTTTTTATAAATGCCACTGGATTTTTAATCTGTTTTATATTACAAGGCCAACATCTGATCTTCCACAGCAATATGTGTGGGCTTTGCTTGACATTACTTCACTTGCTTTTAGATTTTAAAGGTGTTGTGTGTAACTTCTTTGGTGTAGGCTACACCTCCTGCTTGTCTAAATTGAAAGGTTATTGCCTTGCTTGGAATCTTCCACATTATCACACTGATATTAGTTTCTTTGCCTCTTATTGCTAATGGGGTCATTTCTCCACAGAATTTACTACAGCTGAGATAGATAAGTGTAATGTTTTCATTTTTTGGAACAAACAGGAAATGTACCCTCTTCCAGAAAAGTTCCATAGTGCACCTTTATTTTTGTCTTATGTTTATCTTTTTTGTTTCTTTATTGTCCTCTGTTTACCTTTAAGATACCATCCAAATCTGTATCACATAACACAATAAATGAAGCAATAAAACATATAAAACTTGATTCCATGTTGGTATAGGACTCCATCAGGGCCACTCTCTGCTCTTATGCATTATCCTACATGGCCTCTGTACACTGTGTGCTGCACAGCTCCTTTCCACAGTCCACACACTTAATCTTCCCTTTACTTTTCAACCAAACAAAGTTGACAACAAAGACAACTAAAATGTGGGAGTGTGATGCTCCAAATTGATTTGCATTCTGTGTCTTCTGTTCATCCCGCTACAATTTCCCTCATAAACAAGAAAATTACAGCAACTTTTATGAGGCTGCCAGAGTAATTACTTTTCAAAGTGCCATGTTCTTAAAAAACACACAATTTTTGCATGCAGCAATAGAAATTTTCAGATTAGTTATGAATGCATGTAGAGAGCTTTAATGACTCCCATCTGCTTTGCTGTCATTTTCCAAAAGGGCTGCTCTCGCTTTGCTCTCACATCAACCTTTTTGGATATGAATGAAAACCAAATAGTATCTGAAATGGCTTAAACGTACAACAAAGGGTTATGCGTCTGAATGTTGAGGATGCTTCTGTGATGCTGTAACTCTGTTCCACATGTTCAACCCTCTTCACTTCTCTCTTCTTTGGCCTGGAAAAAGACATGATGTAAATGCCACATAATAGTGGCCTGTGTTGTTTACAGAGTATATGAGTGGAATAATTTCAGACTGACCACTGAGCAGTGCCATAGACAGTGTGTGTCCAGTACCATAAACAGTGAACAGTGCCATAGACAGTGTACAGTATGTGCCATAGACAGTGTATGTGCCATAGACAGTGTATGTGCCATAGACAGTGTATGTGCCATAGACAGTGAACAGTGCCATAGACAGTATGTATGCAGTACAGAGTAATGTTCAGTCCTCATGGTGGTGCTCTTGGTGACAGCCGCTCTGAATGGCACATGCCATCTGTCTGAGAGGTGGGACTGAGGTGAGGCTCGGAGTTCACGTCACTGTCGTTCTGTCCAAATGGATCCATCGATCACTGTGACTCTGTGTCATGAGGGGTTCAGGTCCTGTCTGAGAGTGGAGGTAATCAAAGACACACGTTTGCAGTGTGAAGCTTGCTGTATTTGGGTTTGGCCTGTTCTCCACTGAGACTGTGCCCCCTGTGACTTAATCAGCCTGAGCCTGAGTGGTGAACGCGAGCTCCACTCTCACCTGTCTCTTCACACAGACCATTTGCTCACACAGATTGTCAGTGTGCCCTGCTTCCAGCGCTAATGATGCTCTGGGAGGTGCAGGCGCTGTCACCAGCTCTGCTTTAGAGAGGCACAAGTGACTTGTCTGCAGAGCTGGACAGTTCCGCACTGGTTACAGTCAGGTCACATCCACACGATACAGTTATGCCTCTTTAAAATTCTGTTTCCTTATCACTTTTGGGTCTAGGGACTAAATTAGACCAAATGAGCTCCATTCAGACTTCTGCCCAAACAGACAGATGCTGAGTATGTCATGTAGACACAACAGCTGTGTGACGGCTGACCTTTACACTTTCTCTAATTAGGTGCTTCTGTACTGAAAGTTTAATTTAGACTTTTTCTGTTGTTAACCAATTGTGGGTGAAATTAGGAAGGGCCCTCATTATTTCACACCAAACTGTTGCAGACGCAACACAAACTATTGGAGGTCGATATCTCCAGAGGCGCAGACGCACAACCCTTTAGATCCTCACCTTGAAATGTACTCACCCAGGGCTACTGTGCACATAGGAGCTGGACTCATATGGTGAGTGTAGCCGTAGGTGAGAACTTAAATAAAGCCACAGAAAGAAGATACATGATTCATCCACATTTGAAGCTGTAAGAGGTCCAGCCATACTGATGAGAACATCCATTTGCTTTCACTAACTACTTATTAGGCAAATATTCAGGCCTATCTTTTCTATTTGCTGTAAATAAATCACCCTCTAGTGGCCAGGTGCAAAAACAGTCCAACTGTCCACTGTTTATTGTATGAATTAATTGTATAATAATCTTACAATCTTGCAACTATATTTTAAGCAATATATTTGTTATAAATGGCCACAATTAACTTCCCATTGATTTGATATTATATGTATTATATGTTATCAGGAGATCTGACTCAACCACTCCACGATGAAGAGATAATATTTGTAAATGACTTCACCTGCCATGTTGTTACTAATTTATTATTTCTGACACTCTTGTCCTGCCATTATTCACTTCTTTTCATCTAAGTTATACCACAGTATTTCAATAATCACTTGCATATTAAAGGTGCACCATGTAACTTTTCTGGTGGAGGATCTTATTGCTTTACCGGGAATGTACAGCATTAAACTTGTCTACCTCGCATTTGCTAAAACACTGTGTTATGTTTTACTTCCAAGAAAATGTAGTCTTACCGTGAGTGTGCGTCCACAGATCTGACCTGTAAACTGAGTGTATATAATTTGGCACAGTATTGATTAAGTAAAGGTGGTTCTGTGAAATGAATAATCTTTAATTGTTGTGTTCCTGCTCTGCTTTACTCTCTGTGTATTGTGCTCACAGTTTGAGTAAAGCCCACGATAATAGGCTCAAACTCACGAGGTGCTATGTCATCACTCACTACCTACTGAGTGTGTCAAAGCTCTGCAAATCCTGCGCTCTGAGTAAGTTGATTACAAGAAAACAAGGATCACATCCGCACTGATTAGCATGGATGGT
>KN492397.1:17132-27230 GCA_000787155.1 Scartelaos histophorus
AAAAACAGTGAATGTCCCACAGAGTAAGATAAGCCCCCTGCTCTCCATCTGAATCCAAACTTCAAATAACATTGTACAGATCTGATACGTACGATTACTGCTCGTGATAAGTAATGATGTCACTGGGTGTAAGAGGCACAGCAAAAGGCCACGGAAATGTCAAAGAGCGTGAACTCTCAAATGTTTTCAAGATACTAACATTTTGAAGCTGAATTCGATACTAAGGAATAGACTTGATATTTACTACTGATTCTAATATCACGATGATAAAAATGTAAAAAAATAGAATAGTAATTTCAGCCTTAAATAACACTTAATGATAGAGGAACTTTCTCTTCTATTCCCATGTGGCCTTATATGTGTGTAATCCTCAGTGGTCCAGGTCCAAACCAGGTCTAAACCAGGTCCATATGTGCTCTTATATGTACTGATACAGCTCCAGATCATTCTAAAGATGTTCAGGAAACGCTGTGTATTGATACTTGACAACTTTCATGCTTTTTTCAAAATTATTAAACTTAATGGAAGTATATACAGAGCAAAGCGTTCACAGTTTCATGTAGTGACTTTGAGAAGAGAAGCTCCTACATCCTGAAAAACTGAGAATTATGCCAACAAAGCTAGAATACATTAGCATCAGTTGTTTCCTTGTAAATTGCTCCTGCTTTGGATGGAATTTGGGGTGTTAATGACAACCAGAATAACTACTACTACTTTTCTTCTCAACTTTCTGCCCACAAACTGCCATTTAAATGATGTAAACCTTAGATAAATACTGATAAATACTCATTTCTGGTTTCTGATTCAGAAAAACATGAAATCCACAATGTCCAATGAAAATATTATATCTTTTTGACACACTGCAGGTGAAAAGGAACAAATCTTAAATTTAAGGACATCAGTTAAACCTGACTGTTGCTGTGAGAGCTACCTGTCGTGCCCTCTTGTACCAGCGGGGGCGCTCCAATATAAATTCTTCAATTTTGTGAACTCATAAATATCGCCAGAGCGGTTTCAGATGTTTTATTTAGTATTTGAGAAATTTAAATCTTATTAGATTCCAAATTTTGTGTAATTTGTTGGAGTTCAAACTAATTCATCAGACTCCTCTTACGTGAGGGCAGTTCAGTGTGTAGGTGCTACTTTAAGGGCTCATCATTTTTTCCCACTGGAGAAAAATGCATTTTGATAAAATGACCTTTGATATTTCAATGTCTGATATAAATCTAAGTTGATTCAATGAAATAATAAAAAAAATAATTTGGTGAAGGCTGTTTTCACGTGAAAGGTTTAAAATAAAACTAAAAATAACTAAAATAAAACTAAACTACTAAAATAAGCCAAAATAAACTAAACCAAAAATAAGAAGTAATGTTTCAGTCCTCAAAAGTCTTTCAAATATGTCTAGAATGTACAGTTTTCAAATGATGTTACATGTGAGTTTTGTTCAATGAAACTCTGAAACAAAATAATGACAAAAGCAACAGTGGATGTTAGTGACAAAGCTGGTGTACAGAGTGGGTGTAACATTCTGTGTGTGTGTGTGTGTGTGTGTGTGTGTGTGTGTGTGTGTGTGTGTGTGTGTGTGTGTGTGTGTGTGCGTGTGCGTGTGGAGTGTGGAGCTCTGTCAGTCTGAGGCACACACATTTCAAAGATGGATTCTCAGAGGAAGCTCTGCTGGAACATGGTTGTGTGGTGATTATCTGCACAGGAGCGGGGCCCAGGAGGATCCTGTGTGCCCAGTCGGAGTGCATGTGTTTACCGCACAAAAACACACAAACACAAACTTGGGACTTTCTCTGGTGTTTCAGATTTGTGTAGCAGATTTAGTGCCTGGAAAGTCCAGACTGATGTCTCTGTGTATGAGATATGAGTCTGGTGATCACTCCCTCAGACAGCACCATCCAATCAGATGTGTTGCTTTGTCGTTTAGTTCATTTTTGCTCTCATTTATTACGTTTACACACAGTCAAGTATGTTGAGAAACAAATATTTCCCTCCTTCCCTCTAAAATAACATCATGCACACAGCATTGTTTTTAGAAAAGTTTTTGTGTACATCAGCCCAAATAAATACGCCATTGAGCTCCATCGAGCAGTGCAGGAGGAAGGAGAACGCACTGCAAGACAATCACAGTCCTCATTTTGACAACAATGCATAAAGAGTCGCTTCCTATTCATTTCTGAACAACAAAGATATATTTATATATATAAAGAAATGGGACTGCTGCTCTGAATGCTTCCATGATCATCAGTCTCTAGCAAAAAGTAAACATTGGCTGCACCGTAGTTTTCCAGAATCTCCACTTTAGCCAGAGTTTTTAGAAAAACTTGTTTTCAGAGGCAAAGTTAATGTTTCCGTGTAAGACGAAGGGAAATGTCTCAGTTAAAAAAAAAAAAAAGTAAATTGCTCTATCCATAATTTAGTTAAAAAAAAAAAAATGTTCTATCCATAATTTTGTCCATCTCCTCAGAACATGTGGCATCTTAGAGACAGAGCAGTAGAAGAGCTGACCACTGGGGGCACTAGTGAACAGAGCTCCACAGTGGAAGATAAACTTTTGTGATTAGAACCAGCGGCAAAACAAATAAACATTTCTCTCTTGATTTTTTTCTTACCGATGTGAGCAAAAACCTGTGGCCTCATCCATGTTCGTTTATTTGTTTCGTAGTCACAGTGAAGCTGTGGCATGCTAACATGTACTTCCTGATTATTGAACCTATTGTGATCCGTACTTGGGCATATTTTGTTAAAATACCTGTGTAAAAAATGTAGTACATGGTCTTAAAATCACGTCAAACTTCTATCCCTGTTGTGATGAAAAATAAAATGTTTTTCCTCTGAAACTTATTCTGTGACAGTTTATTGTCAACCATATCTCACTTTCAACACTTTTTGAAGACCTATTCTCATCTTTGACTTTCCTCTATCTCCAAACGCTCTCATATGGACTTTAAATCCATTCTGCAGACTACAGGCACACTTAAATAAATATGACACATTATCAGCGCGTTAGCTTTAGCGCCGGGCTGTATCCGCTTGGCCCTGCTCCGTGCTCAGGGACCAAATTCACCCATTTGCCTCTGTCTGTGCGTCCCATCTCCCATCTGCCTCTCCGGCTCCCTCTCCCCTTCCATCCCCCTCCCTCCTCCATCGCCGCCGCCGCCGCCGCTTATCTGCTTAGCTAGCCCTCACTCGCGCACCGCCAAGCTAACTTTGGGATGAGTCATGCAGCTATTCCGAGACACCATTACACACAAGACAATCTCCCTCGGAGCGTTAATATTCCATGAGGTGGCTTTCCGACGCTCGTAAATTAAAGGCGGTTATGGTGCGGTTTATGGCCGAGTGGTGACTTATTTGGCGGGAGCGTAAAGGGCAGTTAAACTCTCGGAGCAGGAGATAAGTGCGATTATCTGATGCACTTTTTAAGACGCTCAGCTGTCATGAGCGCTTAGAAGACACAAGCAAATCAGCACAAAGCTTTTATTGGTGAACAAGGGCTGGGTAAGAAATCTCTAAAGTTATTTTTATGAGAAGCTACTTTCCTTGTGAGGTAAAGTAAGGTAAGGAAGACCTGTGTTGGACGGCCATATTGACAATAATGAACCTGATATTTCTTGGATTATCTTAGTCCTAGATATAGGCCGGTGGATCTCACATTCAGTCTTCAGGCATGGGTTAATATTGGGTTATACTTCCATGGTCTAAGGTAAAGTTTTTCACAGTATCAGCGAAAATGACGGACTTATGTGCCGCATACAGACGTGCAACTGAGCAAAATAAGAAGACGAAAGAGCAACGACTAAACCTGGACTGAATGAACAAGATCTACACCAGGTTTAAACCGGGACTAAACCAGGACTAAACCAGGTCTAAACCAGGACTAAACCACATCTAAACCAGGACTGAACAATGTCTGAACCAGGTCTAAACCAGATCTAAACCAGGACTGAACAAAGTCTAAACCAGGACTAAACCATGTCTAAACCAGATCTGAACCAGGTCTAAACCAGGACTAAACCAGGTCTAAACCAGGACTTAAACCAAGACTAAATCAGGACTGAACCAGGAATAAACCAGAACTAAACCAGGTCTAAACTATGACTTAATCCGGTCTAAACCAGGACTAAACCAGGACTGAACCAGGACTAAACCAGGGCTGAACCAGGACTAAATCAGGTCAAAACCATTTCTAAACCAGATCTGAACTAGGGCTAAACCAGGTCTAAACCAGGACTAAACCAGGACTAAACCAGATCTAAACTAGGACTAAATCAAGTCTAAACAAGGATGAAACCAGGACTGAACCAGGACTAAATCACGTCTAAACCATGACTAAACCAGGTCTACACCAGGTCTAAACCAGGTCCTTTGTCTGTGGAAGCTCTGATATGGCCTTGTTCCAGACTGATGTTTGTTCATTTAAAGCAGCGACACCTGTACCAAGATGGCGGCTTTGTTGGCACATTCGTTCCCAGCGACAGCAGCAGAGTCAATGCGAGATCTACTGTTCTATATCTGTGTATCTTAGTTATGTTATTCAGGAAGTATAAAATATAAAGCTGACTTTTACTAACTTTGGGATCTTCTTATCTGTTCACATAGCACATAAACTGTATAAAGAAGTGGACTAAGGGAGTGTGACATCATCCATAGAGTTCAGCTCCAGTCAAATGAAGCTCATCGAGGCCTGCAGTAATAGGGGAAAATTTGGAGCCGGGTTCCCTATTTGGAATTCCGACTGCAAGTATCGTATCAACCAAAGAGCCTGTCAGGAGTGACGGTCTTGCTGGTTTGTCAGGGAGTGGACACTTACCAACGCTGTCAATCAAACCTGTTGCTAACGCTAGCAGGAGCAATCCTGGGGGAAAAGTCTCCTCACTGGTGATTCATATCTTGATATATAATAAAAACTCCAGTATCACGTAGAGCGGGTTATTATGAAAAACTGTTTATGATTATGATCCATCCTAAGCATTTTTTACAAAGGCAAAATCCACATTTTGAGGTTTTACTGGACAAATCCTCACAGAAGTATTCTGGCCACAACAGTTTCATCTGCAGATATATTACACATTTCATGATAAATTATACTTTTTGTGAAATCCAAATACTATGTTAGGGTCAAAACTGCATTTTTTCCATACTTCTTAACAGAGAAGCAATGTAAATAAGATTTGTAGCTCAGAAATAGCTCTGCTCCTCAGTTAATCGTTGTAAATATATGATGTTAGCTTCATTCTGCCTCCACTTGCTCCATTCCAGAATTTTGAACATTCTGATGACAGAAGATGTGAAAGGGTCTATACTCAATATTCTCATTTTGCAGATCTCCAAAACAACATATTGTGACTTTACACTTTTCAGTACATTTCCTTCCTTTCATTCAGTCCACACATCCACTTGTGAGGCTGAACTAGCTGCAGAAAAGCCCAAACCTCCCTCCCGTCCTCGTTCCCCTGCGGTGTTCCCAGGCTGCACACTCAGTCCCTCCAGCGTGTCCTGGGACCTGCCTGGAGCTGGAACCCACAGGGAGGTGTCCAGAAAGGAAAACCACCTCATCTCATCCCTTTAAGAGTCAGACTGACCTGGGGACATATTTCTCTATTGGCAGTTTTGTGCTATGTTTTTAAATAACAATGAATTTATTTAAAACCACAGTATTTTCTCTGGTGGTGGCACATCACCTGTATGATGGATAGATACATTTGATGCCATACTGAAGACTGTAGACAAGGAACTACAAAGAAACAAACAAGAATCAGGTTTGTGAAGATGCAAGCCTGCTGATATAAGAATATATATAAATGAAAAAAACAAAAAAAAAAACAAAAAAAACACAACATGCTTTTATTTTAGTATATATTTGTCTAACAGATTACAAACTGTGGCTTTTAATAAAATATAAAATCCCACCATGGCTGTGATGGTGACTTTTTGTGTCTAGTGATTTTAGCCACACATACACCATTAACAAAAGGTAGCTGACTGAGTTTTTGCCATAACCTGGTTTAGTTCTGGTTTAGGGCAGTTCATGTGGGGTGTTCCTGGTACTGGACGATATTAAAAAGTAAAAGTGGATGGAGATCATGGAGGTTGTCGTGTTATCTGTTAGTCCCTGTGTAAGTTGCCCAAAAAATGTACTCAAAATTAATGTAAAATATTAAGAGAGTACAATTTTTATTCTGAAAAACTACTCATAGTTTGGAGCGTCACCTTTTTTGAAAGTGTTTTTCTAATTTCAGCGTCTAATAAGCAGGGGTGAAAGTCGACACATTGGAGCCGACGACCAATAATAGTGTGGTAAATCTAGTGTGTAAATGTGCGGGAGTAGTTTTGTCTAATATTTCATGAAGATAACTTGTAACATCACAGCTCAGACTAGAACGCTGCATTGTGGGTGGTTGTGAACGTACGTATAGCTCATTCTAGTAGACCCACATATTTTTTTAAATCTTCTTGGGTGTTGGGATGGCGGAATTCCGCCAAAAAATTGCTGGAATAAATGTCGGAGTGCAGGGAATGTCAGCATGTAACCAATATTAAGTATGAGTACAAAATATTCAAAATAAGTACAAAGTAGTGGTCCAAGAAATTACTCAAGTAAGAGTAAAAAGTATTTGGGAACTACTACATGAGTAGCTTAAAGCATAATTATCATATCATCTGATTTATGATTTGAGGTTAATGTAATCTGAAGAACAAA
The DNA here is from genome assembly GCA_000787155.1 of Scartelaos histophorus. Taxonomy (NCBI): domain Eukaryota; kingdom Metazoa; phylum Chordata; class Actinopteri; order Gobiiformes; family Gobiidae; genus Scartelaos; species Scartelaos histophorus. Next base: position 23,842 of record KN492397.1, read on the forward strand.
ATCTGTTATTTGGGTCAGTGACACGTGAATGTGTGTCCAGTTTCTACAGTTAAAAAGGTTCAAATGTCATAATAATTCCCCACATACCTGTAGAACCTCTGACCTCCATGGAACCAAATCATTTTTTCACAAATCTGTTATTCTGCACAAATCTGTTATTCTGCATGTTTTTTTGTACTTAAAGTGTTCAAATGTCATAAGGTGCAACTGTCCGCCCTTAACTCATGATTTTTGTTTTATTTAAAATTACGCTAAATCTAAACGAATTATTTTTCTTTCTTTTTTGTCATATTTTCTGAAGTGTTTTTAGTCCCATGTGAAATTTCGGGTTTCTTGAATAGATATTTCCCCCATAATATTCAGACAAATTGTTCAAGTGTGTCCATTTTGTCAAATCTCAATCTCATGTTCATATGACTCACAACTTAGATAAACATCTCAACCATGTTTTAGAAAATAAAACTATGTTAAAGTTATTCCCAGTTGCACCACATGACATTTTTCAAGATCGTAGCCAATTCATGTACATAAAAATACTGAAAATGCTTAATATAGAAGTCAAAGATAGATTTATGCACCTGACATTTTAATATTTGAGTTTCAAAAAAATGCATTTTTAAATTTGCCTGTTGAAAATCCTTATATAATATTGACCCATTTTCAAAGGAGAGACACAAAAATGAGACCAATTAAATCATATCACTTCAGTATGAGTACTGTTACTTAAATTAATAATCAAGTACACTGCAAATTTCTCTGATCTGGCCAAGATTTTAAAACTTCAGGTTATTCATCTTGTTTCAGATTCATTATCTTCTATAGTTCGGAGACTGCTTAATTCTAGTCTAGAGGGAGTTTATTTGAAGATAACATGTCCAGTAAAATTATCTTCCTGCATGGACAGATCATTTCACTATTTTTAAATCATTTTCTGATAGATTTAAGTGTTTATATCTTAAGCTAGTATGGTATATGCTGCTAGAAATTGTAAAAGTAGTCTGAAAAGTAGATCTCTATTAAAAAGTTTCTTAAAAAGCACTGCGCACCTTTGCATACCGAACACGTCTCTGACCAGCCTGGACTTTGGCTGGTGTGGCTCTGCTGTTGGCCTCCCAGACAGACAGACCTCCACTGGGCTGTGATAAGAGCGCTCCTGGGGCCTCCGTGCTGGTCGTACTCATCACAGATACGGTCCCTGTGTAAAAGGCAGTATCTGCACCTCTGCAGGGCGCTTATCTCTCCATACGACCAGGCACTGTCAGTAGAGTCTAACCTTAACCCCAGGCATTTGGCTCGGGGTGTCACAGGCATCTGGCACATGCTGTTATTCTGACCAACAAACTGCGCTCAGAATGTGGAGATGGTTTGGCATCATTTTGGTTGGATATAGTCAGAGCTCAAATGGAATGTACTTTTCACATTTTCATATAGGCCTGTGAAAAGATCTGTATGTACTTTGTGATTTAACAGGGTTTTTTGGTTTTGTTTTTTTTTGTTTTTTTCCGAAAAGAGAGAGAGATGGTATATTCACATTCAAATAAATTGTTAAATCTGTCTGTGCCCCTAAATATATTATCTGTATAAGATTACAAGAATTTGATGCTGGACTTGCATGTAGTTTATGTGATATATTGAAGAATCTGTATAGTCATCTAAGATATAATTTTCAAAGGTGACAGAACTTTTAAAAAGAATTAAAGACCACTCTGGCCAACACTCCAGAAAGAAAGAGCAAAGGCACTAAAATGTTGGTGTCCACTCTCCAAAAAACCGAAACAGAGGAAGACGTATAAACTCCTGCTATGCCTTTGAATGTGACTGTGTAAAATATGTGTGAGGTCTGACATCAACATGGTCTTCACACTGACTCCTTACCTTCAGTCATCTGAGCATCTGAGCAACTTTGTAGGCCTCACAAAAAGCCTGACATATGTCTTTAAGAAATATGATTTTCAAGAAAAAAAAAAAAAACCTAATGAAAAAATCAATAAGATAAATAAATGACATTTTGAAAAAATAGCTGTCATTCTGTCCAGGATTTTAAAGCATCGATTCATCTCAAACTTTTCAGAGCCCAACGCTTCAACACTTCAATAATGTGGAGATGGATGATGATGACTCTGAGGACGTGGATGGTGGACATGAAAGTGACAGTGATGTTCAAACTGATGTTGAGGGCACTGGAGATCTGGAGCGAGTTATCAGTTAAGTTTTCGTGCATTTTCAACATAAAACTGTAAGCTCACAGATGAGCTTCATTTGCTTACATTATCTGCATCAGGCCCAATAACAAAGTAAACAGCAATGAGAACGCAGACACACAACTCATTTAGGTTAGAACATTCTGTGATTTCCAAACTTGTTATCACTCAAAGAAAATCCTTTTTACCAGTGGTGATGATTTTGAAAACTGCAATCCTTTGGGAACATCAAAAAGAACCACAGTAACAGCAGGTCATCGGGTTAATGACATTCCTTCGGCAGCAAGTTCTGCTTTAAATTCCATTTATTGAGCTGTTTTGTGCAAGATACATGCTAAAAAAATGTCGTTGAAGAAAAAGACTTTCAGATCTGCTTTAGGCAAAGTGCTAAAGGTACCTCTTTTCTGTAGCTGCTGATAACCTTGCAGCTCATTCCATGGCTCTCTTTGTTGATCACTATTCTTCTACCTTTTGATTTTTTTGACTGCTGAACACACCGAGGTTGAAGAGAATGAGGTGACAGCAGGAAAGTTTAACTGTCAGATCAAAACCAGATGATTCAGAACATGTAAATGCAGCAGCACTTGACTCTACCCACACTCATCATCGTGATGAGAGCTGATGATGACATAAAGACGTTGTGGAGCAACTCATGGTGCCCACTTATAGCTCTCCATCATTGGGTTTCATGGAGAGCATGATCCCACAGATTTCCACATGCATTTTTAGGGTAAAAACTGAAAATAAAACATAACATTCTTGAATATTATCCCCTGTTTTTACTGCATTGAGACATTTGGTGTGTTTCTGGAACAAGCACTTTGAGTGAAGCAGACACGTCACACATGTTGTGAGGCAGGCAGGTTCTTTCACAAACATTCTTCTGACCATGGCAATGCAGACTTCAGCTGCCAGTGCTGTTCTTGTGAAGAATGAGTGCTTTGCCAGTGGGTTATATCCAGGTTTCCTGATAGAGCATTATAGATGTTCCTTTTCTATGTTCCTTTTGGGTCAACTGGGGGATTGCTTGACTTTGTTGACATTTCACAAATACTGTAATCATGACCAATGACATGAGTGAACAGCCACTTAAAATGTTTGTGAGTGGCACCAGAACATATTCAGAAATAAAAGATGTCTGTCCCTTGACAATATACACACATATATGTATGTATGTATATATATGTA
>KN492398.1:5015-19681 GCA_000787155.1 Scartelaos histophorus
TTCTTCGAGTTTTTCCTTGCCAGAGAAGGAGGGTCTAAGGACAGGAGATGCTGGGACAATTATCCATTTGCCTGCTTGTTGTTGGACATTCTGTATTTTTGAATTATTAATTATTATTATAATTTTTCTTATTCTGCTTCATTCTCTGACATTTCTGTTTGCTAAATTAACAATTTTGTGAAGCCCGCCGAGATAACTGGGCTACACAAAAATAAATTGACTTGAATTGAATTTGGAACGCGGCGGCTAGCAGGTTAGCTTTTATACTGTAACATCTTTCTGCTGATTGATAATGAATACAAGAAAAATTGTTCGCAAAATTGTCGTTTTATTGCGAGAACTATGTAGGTAACCACGTCAAAAACAAGGGTAACAGGTTAACCGTCGGAACGCTCAAAAAAACAAAACGACGCCTCTTTTTCTCACAGTCCCAGGTTCCCTCCAGTCACACAGGGCCATGAACTCAACACAACACATAAAACAACAGTACATTACAATAATAGATACAGAAGGTTATAAATGTTCATTATTGCAGGTCGCTACGATATATACATGCACATATTCTTCCAAGTGCTAATACCAGGTCTAAACCGGGATTACCCAGGTCTAAACTAGGACTAAACCTGGCCTGAAATAGGACCACACAGTCAAGTCACCAACTATCTCAACCCAAAGGACGACAAAATGTGGATTCAGTTAATTACGCTGCTTTAGATGCTTTCACATTTCGTCCATATTCGTCCCTCCCAGAGTGCATGTGTTCCCAGTTAAATATTTCTGAATGCTTCTGTTGTGTTTTTCTGTCTGTCTGGCACCGAGCAGCTCCATTTTGGACACAGTAGGTGCCAAATTCTTCTTCCAACACTACGCTAACACTCACCAGAGGAGCACAATTCTCCATCCGTCCAAACAAATGTCACTTCTACTTTGCTAACAGCTCAATATTTAGTTATTTATGTGTTTTCTGAATGCGTTTTATCGAGCCCTTGTGTTTTTTTAGGATTAAAAACAGTCAGAGGTCAGAGGTCAAGGTCGGGTATGTAGGTATATGGTGCACAGCAGATGACAGCGAGCGTCAAACAAATCTATTAGGGGTCACGTCGCTCAAGCTTTCGATTTCAAAGGCGTCATAAATACATTGACACCCCATGATGGGTTTCTCGACGCTTTTCCTGACAGTACGACGAGTCCTTCTTCTTCTGTATGCAATAATCCCTTTTCCCCTTTTAGCTCGCTCTTCGCAAACTCGAAAGATCATTAAGGTTAAAGTGTTTTGTTATGTAAGGAGATGTAGATAGAAGTGGAGTCGCTTAAGGTCCCATATGACGCAAAATGTGCTCAAGTCGCGTTAAAATGCGTTTTGTTTCATTCACGTGTGTTTTATTAGCCCGTTTATTAGTTTCCAAAGCTCAAAACACTCCGTTCCACCTTTGCAATGTCGTGAAGCGATAGTTTTCAGCGACTTTTTACCTTTTATTCAGCTGAGATTGGCACTTCCAGGGGTGAAATCATCGTCTAAATGATTCTAGCGAAGGCGAATGGAGTTTAAAAACACACACTGCTTTCTATTTGAGAGAAGAACTCAGTTTAAATATGCAGGATTTGTGTGCTAAACATGTGTGAGTGAAACAAAACACAACTCTGGGTATGTTTTTAATGAGGTAGCGACATTATAACACATCTTAAATTGGCTCGCGGTTCAATTTTGAGTAAATTTAGTAATATATGGTATGTTTAGTGTTATAAAAGATCAAAAAATAGCGTAATATAGTCCCTTTAGACACTTTTTTAAATCAAATACTGTAATTGATGATTGATAGCACATTTTGTTGGGTAGCGAAGGCACCCAAACATTGCCACACAAGAAGGGTCAGACTCTGGGGAATGCTGATGGAGCCTGGTGAAAGTGCGGGGCCCCTTTGCTCTTGGATTCCTTCGACCGCCAGACTGCGCCTCCCTCGCGGACAGATGGGATCCACAGCATATGTTCGGCGTTTGGAGACTCCCGGCGCATTGTTTCGTATTAGTAACGCACATTACTGTCAGGCTACGAGCTGCTAATCTTGTCGCGTTTCCAAATTACTTTTAAATTCTTTCAGACTTTTTCTAAAACGTCTTTTTCCTTGGCACGCACCGAGCCGGGGAAGGTTTTATAATAGCTAAGGAGAGTGCACTGTACCACACTTGTCAGCTGACCTTTAATAAGAGGCGTGAACTTTAGTATTTTGAGCGGCCTGACCCCATTGGACACAGGGAGAGGCTATTTCAGGTTCAAATGAGTGTGTGTGTCCGGGGTTGTGTATGTGCGTGTGTGTTGTCAACATTTTCCCAGAGATTGCATCAGATTCTTCGACTGCCAGATTCACATTGGAGACCGTGTTAGCAGTCGTATTGTCGCCGTAAACGCCAGAAGAACTTCAAAGGTGGCGTTGGTTCGTCCTTGCGATGGAAGCGTTTTTTTAGAGGAAACCGTCAAATCGCCAGAAGCAAAAAATACTATTGAAAATATATATAAACAGACCGGAGAGTTGTCTTCAAATAAAATAGAACAATGATGTGGAATAACACTGTAAATACATAACACATTACACATTTCACTTCAGTGTTGTGAGAATTAGTCTAAAAAGGTAATATTTTACATTTCCTTAGGTTGTACTAATCTCATTTGTATGTTGAACCTCTTTTGTTCGCTCCTTAGGGTCAGGGTCACAGGGATCAAAAATACAACAACAATAAAATTTACATTAAACAATGATCAGGCCTTAAATACAATTTTCCAACCATACAAACTTACAATCTTAGTCAATTTTGCACAAAACTCCATTAACATTCACTCAGCTCATTATCCACACCCTCTTGCAGCATACAATACTAAAACGGTCCATACAAGTTACACAATATATCAATAATAGCTATACTGACATATTTGTTTAATACAGATGTTCACTGTCTAAAATAAATAAATATAAAATAAAAAGTACATTGCAGCAATTAGCTTAACGTTACAACCAATTTAATTTTTCTTTTTCTGTATTCTGCTGTTTTTTTCCCCAGATGTTTAGGCTTTTAGACACTGAAATGTTCAAAATGCTCCATAAAGACATTCTCTTTATGTTTCTGTTTATTTATTAAATATGGGACAGTGCACATTGTGTAGTACAGCTTGTAAATGTGCCAGAGTTAGTCATGCAGGCTCCTTTTCATCCGTAGTAGTTTGTATATTTGATTTTATGAACTAGAACGTCAGTCTGGCCAGGGACAGCAGGTAGAAATTAGCACTAGCGCTACAACCAGGTACAATGCATCTCTGCTCTTGCAAGGTTAATGTAGATTGTGCAGTGTCCCTGTGTCGTTAAATAAATAAACTAAACTAAACTAAAGACTAAAGACTGGATATGACAATGAAATGGTCCATATTCTGCAAATATAATGTGGTTTCCGCATCAAAAACATACCTGGAATTCTGCTTTGTTTCATCTGCACCTGTTTTACACACAAATTCTGAAATTCTTCAAATGAAAAACACTCTTTTCCACCTTGTGATGTCACGTGGTTATACAGGAACTGCTCCATACGCATTCACTTGAATCATTTGGATGATTTTAACCCTGGAATTTCCAATCTTTATGGAACGAAAGTTAAAGTGGACTTGAAAACTATCACTTCTCTGGATAAATAAATGGTTACTCAAACAATACAATTCTTTCTAACATGTCTAGGAGCTCACAGGAGTCAGTTTTACACGATATAGGAGCTTTAAAGTAAACATTATTATTAAAATGGTAATATAAATATGTACAGATAGATAATCTTGCTCAAGAGTCTTTGTAACACATTCATTGCTAATTCAAATTCATGTCCAAGTTTGATCCCCAGACCCCAGACCAGACATCGTACTGAAATGTTGACATAGTTACAAATCGACAATGGCTTCAGTCTGTGTTTTATCCTCTCAAAATTGTCATTGGCGTCTCTTGACTCCAAAGCGTAACATTCATTTGCCCTTGTGCGCACTAGGCTTTTGAAGTGAAGCCAGGAAATAGCCAAGAGCAAAGATGTCGACCGAGGCAATCTAATACCTTTGTTAATCCTTTGTCTAACCCCCCCATCCTCTCCTTTCCCCTCCATCTTTTCCAGTCCCCCGGAATCACGGACACAACGCCGTGCTGGGGATCGACTTTGACATTGAGCTCGGCAACACGGCGGACGAGAGCAAGGACGACCCAGGTAAACAAATCTGTACACAAACAGCAGCCAGTCTGATCGCTACGGACTACAAAGATGGCGGACGGTCACGGTTTCTTGTAGTGAATGAATCAACTTTTTGGAATGACTTCTCAAAGATGGATTGTGTAACTTTTCTGGTGGACACAATTCTCTGATACAGGACCTTTAAAGAAAATATCATTATTAAAAAAGGTAATATAAATATGTACAGATAGATAATCTTGCTCAAGAGTCTTTGTAACACATTCATTGCTAATTCAAATTCATGTCCAAGTTTGATCCCCAGACCCCAGACCAGACATCCTACTGAAATGTTGACATAGTTACAAATCGACAATGGCTTCAGTCTGTGTTTTATCCTCTCAAAATTGTCATTGGCGTCTCTTGACTCCAAAGCGTAACATTCATTTGCCCTTGTGCGCACTAGGCTTTTGAAGTGAAGCCAGGAAATAGCCAAGAGCAAAGATGTCGACCGAGGCAATCTAATACCTTTGTTAATCCTTTGTCTAACCCCCCCATCCTCTCCTTTCCCCTCCATCTTTTCCAGTCCCCCGGAATCACGGACACAACGCCGTGCTGGGGATCGACTTTGACATTGAGCTCGGCAACACGGCGGACGAGAGCAAGGACGACCCAGGTAAACAAATCTGTACACAAACAGCAGCCAGTCTGATCGCTACGGACTACAAAGATGGCGGACGGTCACGGTTTCTTGTAGTGAATGAATCAACTTTTTGGAATGACTTCTCAAAGATGGATTGTGTAACTTTTCTGGTGGAGGGTTCGTCACCTGCTTGTTTCTATGGATATGTCATTGGTCTGCCTGGAATATTCCACAGTATGGCATCAAACAACTTAATACCATACTGTGGAACATTCTAGACAAATTATATCTCCAAAAGTTACACAATGCACCAGGTTGGACCACATATTTTACTAAAACACACTTAAGGTCATTGCATTTAAGATTTAAGTAAAAATTGTCAAATTCTTTTCCAACTTTGGCCATTTTCAGGTATTGGCGGGTTTCAAATGACGTCACAGCATTCTACAGAATACAGATTTGCAAATCATTAAAATGCAGATTTTTGTTGCCATATGATGAGCTTTTGTTGCCAGACACTTGCCCCATTTACACAAGAGATTTAATACAGTAAAAATAATTTAGTTTGGAATAAGACCACTTAATTTCTAATGATAATTTAGATTTAAACTTCCAAATTAAGTGGGTGTTTATTCCAATTTTAAAGCCAAATTCATTTATTTCACGATCATGTAAATGTTTATTCAGTTTAAAAATAATTCCGGTCGTTCGGTGCATGTCCATCGGGTTGCACTTCTGACGCAAATAATGAAAAGAGCGGATGGCAGAAAACATAAAACCACAAAAACTTTTTCAAAGAGATAGAGGAAAGGTTTGAACATTGTGGTTTCGCGGACGGAGACGCTGCACAGATCAAAAACGAGAGGAAAAAGATGAAGCAGGAGAACAACAAAACTGAAGCGATGACAGCAGAAGTGGCTCGGACAAAACCGTCACATCAAACAGAGATGACAAGAAATCCGGTAGCAGTTTTTTTTTTCTTCAAGTTGACATAGATACGTTCGTGTCCAATCAGAACCCTCCAAAACCCCCAATAAAAATAAAGGTAATTAAGGTATTTTCCATGTAAACCTTAATTCAGAATTCTTATTTCCGTGTAAACTTAAGGAGAATAATTTAATTCCAATCTGACAGATTATCAACTTTATCACTCAGCTTTGCATAAAATTTTTCACTATATTGGTGCTTTTAGATGAAATCACAGCGTTCTATAGAATACAGATGGGGGCAGGTAAAATGTAGGTCAGATCTGTGGAGAAGCAACCCCGATCATAGTCAAAATACTGGGTTTTTTGGTATTTTTGAGCTATAAAACAACCTGTAATTCAATAAGTAGCAGAACAGTTTGGCAGTATAAACTATGTCAGTGTTTTCCAAACTTTTTTCTGGGGACCTATGTTTTAAAAGTCAACAAACCTTTGCGACCGAAGTCTGTAAATCACAAAATAAAAGTGCATTTGACCATTATTGAACATTAATTTGTATGTTTTATTGTTGACTGCTGAACAATCAATATTACTCAAGTTTTAAACAATGAAAAACATAATTAAACCGGCAATAAAAGGTCCCCATAAGTAGCTTATATGGACATTAAATGGGGCCTATTTCTTTTTCTTTTTAACATTCAATCGAACCAGCAATTTTGGAACAAAATAGTCAATAAAAAAAATACAAAAATATTAGAAACTGTACAAAACATCTTAACAGTTCAACATTTCTTATCAAATAGGTGGGCCAGTCTGCGTTTTTGTAGTGAGTTCCAGTTTGGGGTGATCGTGACAAGGCGACCCCCCCAAAAAACCTTATTAAACTATAGAATACAGATGGGGGCAGGTAAAATTTACATCATTAAAATGCAGATTTTTGTTGCCATATAATGAGCTCTTGTGGTTAGACAATGTTCAGGTTCAACATTTGTGAATTTACCTTCCGAATATTTCTTAAAATACATGATAATTAATAGGAAAAAACGTCTCTTGCCCCCGTCTGAGATCATGACGTCTCCACATTATAGAATCTGAAAACCACCAATAAAATTTTACTTCCTGGTTGGGAATCAGGACGTCACACTGGGGACTTCCATAACTCTTGCAGTCATGTTATACTTTTGGACAGAATTCTCCCAGCGTGATGTTATCCGAACCCTCCACTTCCTGTAATTTCCAACATATTTTTCAACTTTTCCGCAGAAATTGCACCTTGATTGGTCGATCCATCATTTAGATTCACAGCAGGTGTTATCCCACCAAATTCAGTCAAAATGAGAGAATCATCAGAACCTGCCGTACGCACTTTAACGTGAGCAGCTGGAACCAAATCTGAGCTTTGGAAAGAGCCAAATCTTTTTCTTTCTAATTTTTATGCATTTTTACACTCGCTGAATCTACACAAGCAACACAAGCAACACAAGTGAGAGCTTCGTGCACAATAAACATGTTTGACATTATATTAATATTATATTATTATAGTGCAATGTTTTATTTAGATTGTACATTATTTGAAAAGTTAAACATACTTTGAACCATTTTAAACAAATCTTTTCATTCTCGCTGATTAGTTTGCAGATAAACTGAGTTCACACATTGGCTTCTGTCGTATAAATAAATTGTAAAAGTCTTTTGTGTTAGAGAGATGTTTACTGATCCTGAGGGAAATTCAAGTTTTGCTGCAGCGACATTTGCCTTGCACTTCTCTGTGGCTTTTGTGTCTCAGTGCAGTTTAACAAGAAGCTGGTTTGGTAGTGTCAGCAAAATTTGAGGAGCATAAAAACCCTCAGGACCAAAGTGTCCCTCCTCTATGTCCTGCAGCATCACAACATCCTGCAGGGGGAGCCAGATGCAAACAACAGAAAAGGCCTCCTATGATGTAAAAAGACTGTAGCATCTCATGACTCTTTAACTCACCTTTTGCTGTCCTTATGAATATAGAAAAAACAAACAACTCTTTTCGTCCAATTCAAGAGTCCCTTGAGTTTCAGAAACCGCTCAGAGTGCGAGCCAGGTGGCCACAAAAGCAGCCAAACGCTCCGGCCGCAACGAGATGCAACGACGAACGGGTCTTCGAACGGACCCAAAGATTCGGATGCCATAAAAGAGCCGAAAGTCCCGTCCCTCGTTTGCCGGGGTAAAATGAAAGTGCCAATCATGTGCGGTGGGAGATGGGCCTGACCAGATGTGTTTTGATAGGGCAGCAACAGGAGGTGACAGGGAGCATCTGCCAGCGTTCAGCCAGAGTGATGGATCCAGGCCGAGAGCGCTCCGCCAGACACTTCCACTTTTCACATTAGGATCGCCTGATTGCTCCACTGCCCCGATGACTAATTGATCATGTTGAGAGCACTTCTTGAGATTTAATGTGGACCTCATGGAGAATAGAAATGGGAGCAGTGTCTTGAAATATGGGGGCTGATGTATTAGTGTCAGTCGCACGCAGATGGGCGAACGCGTAATGTCGTACGGCAGCCTTTCCGAACCGAGCTGTTTTAGCGTCAACAATTAATCAATGAAACAGAAGATGAGATTTTAAAAGAATGAAATTGGTTTTGACGAAATTGAAGGTCTCGGTGGGGTACAGCAGGTGGAGTTTGCGGTCAGTTGATCAAAGTGTCAGGGCAGATTGAGGAGAGTGACTGTAATAATAACGAGTATTGCTGAGTGATTAGTCTGTCTCCATCTACAAAGCTCAAAATGTTCATCAGTTACCATAGTGACAATGCACATATTAGCAAACACTGGCAAAAAGAAAGTTTTAGTTTCAGGAAAAAATGGAAAATTGATTTGAACAACACATTTTCAGGAGCTTGTAATGAAAACGAGCGTCCAGGTTCCTGTTTAGGCTTTTGAATTTCAACAAAAATGGATTCTGTAACTTTTCTGGTGGAGGGTTTATCAAATATCGTCTCCATGGATATGATTAGCTACGTCTGGAATGCTTCACAGTGCGGCATTAAACCTTTTTAGCCCCATGGTTTACCAAACCAGACCAAGTTGCAGGTCAGATCTGTGGAGAAGCAACCCCGATCATAGTCAAAATACTGTTTTTTTGTATTTTTGAGATATAAAACAACCTATAATTCAATAAGTAGCAGAAATGTTTGGCAGTATAAACTATGTATAAACTAACTATTTTCTGGGGACCTATGCTTTAAAAATCACAAACCTTCACAAAAATCACCAAATAAAAGTGCGTTTGACCATTATTGAACATTAATTTGTATATTTTATTGTTGACTCCTGAACAATCAATATTTCTCAAGTTTTAAACAATGAAAAACATAATTAAACCAGCAATAAAAGGTCCCCATAAGTAGCCCATATGGACATTAAATGGGGCCTATTTCTTTTTCTTTTCAACATTCAATCGAACCTGCAATATTGGAACAAAATAGTCAATAAAAAAATTACAAAAATATTAGAAATTGCAAAAAACATGTCTTAACAGTTCAACATTTCTTCAGTTTTTTGTAGTGAGTTCCAGTTCGGGGTGATCGTGACAAGGCGATACCAAAAAGTTACATCGTGCAGCACAAATCAGCTATTAAAGTCCCATCTAAACCATTTCTGTCTGGTCAGATTATGTTAAAATACACAGATTAAATCCCAATAAAGCCCCAGTCAGAGCGAAGCCTCCAGTTAGCGCCACACCTCCAGGAAACATTGATTACATCAGCCGCAAAGTATCAGTAGTGTTTCATTTGTCACTGATCTAACATTAGTTTCGTAGAGTCCACATGGAGACAGTATCTTGGCATATCCCTCCGCTGCGATTTTGTTCTGTATATCGATGTCAGTTTCGGAGCAATGCAGATTAAATCACCCAATTAGATGCGTGTTTACTCAGATTTTCTTGTCTCATTTTTTAGACGGCGTCAGGGGAGACAGCGTTGTCAGTGGCTCAGAAAATGAACTCAAGTTTTCCTGTAAATTCTCCGGCTTTGGGGACACGGTGATGGATGCTCTTCCTCATGTGGAGTCATTTGTAAAGCGGCGCATGGATAAAGCTGCATTTGTTGTGGCTGTCGCTGTTTTATTGTGCAGACATCATCACTATGTATGGGTTTTAGATGGATGAATGAAACCGCTGTCAGAGTGATTAACAATTTAAAACTAAATATCAAAGAAGACTTATTCTGCTCGGGCTTTCTGTATCTATGCGTCGTTATGTTATAATTTGGACGTTTTAAATCACAATATTGATCTAAAGCGACTTAATAAAAGAAACGAGTCAGCTTAATTCCACTTTAGGGAACGGCGGCGCCCGACGGGAGCTGACGTCGGCGTAAACACGATTATAATAAAGAGCGGTGAAAGTTGTTTGCAGATCACGCCGGCGAGCACCGATTTTTCATTCGCTCCAAAATGACTACGCAATGCCGCCGAATCCCACGCGTATCACAGATTAAGGAGATAAAATTGTAGAACAAAGTTAGCGCAGAGCAGTGGGCGTATGAATGACGTGGGGGTTGGTCGGCAATATGGCGTCGTGAAAATAAGATGAAACATTCGCAAATCACTCCAAATCACACTTAAAAGCTCTGAAAAGTCAACTATCCAAACTAAATGTTCAGGGGAATTGGGTTTCTTTCTTTTTTCTTTGATACTTGCGTCTGTTGCTTCGTTTTGTATTTCATTTCAATATTTGTGCTTACATTATATTTGATTTTATTATTTTTTTGTGTTAGTAACAACATTTTCAAGGCTGAAGAGAAACACTAAAAACGTATTTTAAATGTGAATAGCCATAGGTCATGTTTTGGAATAAATACGAGAAGCTTTAAAACTCTCGTCAGCTCGCCGTGATAACTAATTAGTTTCTTGCCCCACATTATATCGAAGTTTTTCATTTCGCTTTACAAGGTCCGCCGTCAGCTTGTCTCCATGGTGAGGCTGTTGCTTTTTTGTTTGCTTTTTGTGAGTAAACACAAATACGTCCAAAAACTTTGACTGATGGCGTCCGTTGCTTGGTGCGTTCGGTTACCCTTCGGACTCTTGAGATCTGAGAACGTTGCACTGACACGCCCCTTTTTCCTCGGACGGTTCGACTTGGAACTCGGAAGAGACGAGCAAAGTTCCCGAGATAGAATCCAAGATGTCTGCGGGCGCTTTGTTGGTTTAAATGACATTTACCGAACAATTTCAGTCACTCGTATTACTGCAGTACGTTACCGCACCCGCATCACTACCTTTGGGTTCGGTAGTCGTGTCGGCCATGTTTTTAGCCCATTTCCTGTTAGCTAACGTGCCAAAATGATCGACTATCACGCTTTAACTCTACTAATATACTGAATTATACTTTTTATGCTGAATTCTTCTTCAAAGTTTTGTAGTTGAAGCGTTACTCGGTCAATGCTAAAGCTACAACACGGTTTTTCTCCGAGTTGGACACAAGAAACAATAAAACGGTTGAAGCTTGGACAAGACGTCATATCCGAGATCCGAGTCTGAGTCGGCTGAATAAAAACGCAGCACTATCCACGTGATTCTAGTGAAGGTGTATGGAGTTTGAAAACACAATTAAGCACTTCCTGTATTACCACATGACATCACAAAGTGGATCAGAGTGTTTTCTGTTTGAGAACGCAGCGTAAATATGCGGGATTTGCATGTGTGAGTGAAACAAAACACAATTTTAGGTGCGTTTCTGATCTATTTCCTTATAAAATCTATTTTCTTATAAAATAGATCAGAAAACAGCATAACATGGGCCATTAAAGGTTATCAAAAATATAATTGTAATAAAGTATTTCCTGGATGAGTCTTCTTAGCCTGACTATTTTGTTTGTTTTTTGAATTTGGCCATGCTTTGTTGTTACCAAATGTACCATAATTTCAAACCTTCTCTGCACAATCTCTTTCAAAAACAGGTTTAAAAATGCTTCTTTGGTTCTGTCGCAGGCGCCGGCTTCCTCAGCTGCTCTTTTGATGATGGACTGTGCGGCTGGATCAGGGACAAAGACGGAGACGTGCACTGGGAGACGACGCCAGATCCAGCAGGTGAGGTCAAAGGCTTTATCGCAAAATTAAAATTCAGTTCTTCTGGAATCAGCTGTCGCCAAAACATCAGCAGGCGTAAAAGACAGATTCAGACACAAAAATAAATGTTCATTATTTGGTTGGAAGTATCACAACTTAAGTATGAAGATAATTTGTTTCATCTGATTTGGAATTTTAAATATTTTGAATTTTTTAACTGAAAACAGATGCTTGATTTATTTTTATTCTGAATTCTAGTTGCTGAAATTTTAAGTTTTAAGTTAAGGTTTCAAATTCAAAAAGCTCCAGAGTGAGTGAGGAGGGCAGAGGCTGTTTCCTATTGGCCGTTCTCATCTGTGGGCGGGGTTTATACTTAAGAAATAAAAGAGATGAGGTTTTAATGAGGCTAATTCTGACCAATCAGATCGCTTCACTGCTCCATTTCCTGTTTGTTACTAAGTTCGTTCTGATCACTTTGGATCAGTCGCTTCAGCCTTGGCGTCTTGGATCTTTCCTGCTCATTTTTTTCACTGCGAATTTTACACTCTGAATTTGTTAAATTTGACGGCTTACAGATATCTGCGTTGAATATTTAAAAGTTGATTTTTTTTTTTTAAATTTTGTATTTAAAACATATTGAAAAAGTGCACTTCTATTTTCAACAAAAATTCAAAATTAAATAATTCAAACATGTTTTTCATGAGTTCAAAAATTCAAAGTGAGAAATTCAACACCTTTTAAAATCCAAAATCTGATGAAACAAATAATCTTCCATAGCTAAGTCCTCTTCCAGCAGTGAAAAAATACCACAATTTTTAATGTTATTTTTGTGCTGTTTTGTTTTATGTTGAAAGAACCAGTTTTTGCAAAGATGAACCATTATTCAAGCCAAAACAATGGAGCGTGACCATGTGTCCTTAAAGATGCAGTGTGTAACTTTTCTGTATCATATATATCATGTATTTATGCTTTTTTGTTGTTAATATGAATAAATAGCGAGAGGGAGAAAAAGAGAGATACTTTATTGATCCAAAGGGAAATTTGAGTTTAGCTGCAGCAACATTTACACAGTCGCATTTGTGTCTCAGTTAAAGGCCTCAGAGCAGTTTGACTGGAGAACTGGTCTGGAGATTTTGTATCAGGGCACTTTGAGGAGAGCAAAAGTGGACAAAAGTGTCCCTCCTCTGTGTCCAGTATAACAGCAGCCTGCAGGGGGAGCTAGGTGAACAGAAGTGTCCTCTAATCCTCACTCTCGTCCCACTCTGCTGTTGCAGTCGGTGATGAATTGGTCCATTCTTTTCGGGTATTTCCTGTTGAAGGTCTCTGAGTATTTCTTCTGGTCATCTTGTGTAAAAGGCCTGTAACAGCTCAGAGATCTTTACCGAGCTCCTCTCACGCAGTGTCCAAGGATACAGGAAAAACAGCTCACTTCACACAATCCTGCAGTGCCGTACTTGTGCCCTTTGACCTGCACACGCTGCACTTCTTGGAAAGGTTAAAATCACATGATATGATGTTAAAAACTGAGATTAAAACCCAAAAAATCCAAAAACTCATGCATAAATAACCTTGAAACTATTCCTTTTTCTTACCGTGAGAAGGGCTGCCTCTCCACAGATCTGACCTCTAACTTAGCCGTCTTTACCACCTGGTTTACCGTGGAACATTATAGGGAAAGTACAAACATCTCCATTACATAACCTGTAGATACGATGTCATTGTTCTCAAACGTCATGATTGAATGGACTTGGCAGGTTTGTTTGTCTTCGTGTCTAAAGTAATGCTCATAATAGACATGCGTGTGTGATTAAAGGGAAATGTGATCGTGTTTTGTTTGGGTTCAGATGAGGAAAGGTCCAGAGAGGAGAGGGTACAGACTAAACAGAGCAGTGTTTAAGAGAATGGACTCAGTGAGAAGTGATACTCATTTCACAACTTTAGGACCAAATATAGAAGTTCTTCCCCTGTCTGCTTTCGTTATTCTAAATTGGTGTGTTACATGGTTTCAAAGGTGCACTGTGTAACCTTTCTGGTGGAGGGTACGTCATCTATACGCCGTTGCTTTGTCTGTAATGTCCCACAGTGTGGCATTAAACAGCTCTACTTTACATTTATTCAATTACAGGTGGTTTTATAGCTTAAAATTTCCAAGAAAAACAGGCATTCTGACTGTGAGCGGGCTTGCCTCAATGCAAATCTGACTTGTAACTTTACCTTGTTTGATCCTCATGAAGATATAGACAGATTTAATGCCATACTGCGTAACATCTCCAAACTAGACCAAGTTATGGATTAGATCTGTGAATTGAGGCAACCCCACTCACAGACTAAATGCCTGTCTTTCCTGTTCCTAAAGCTAAAGCTAAAGAGCTCCTCCTGGTGGGCGAAAGTTGTGGCTTCAGGAGGAGCTAAAGAGTTCGTCCCAGTGGAGGAAAGTTGTAGCCAGGAGGAGCCCGGACAAGACCTGACTCCTCC
Source organism: Scartelaos histophorus (assembly GCA_000787155.1). Lineage (NCBI taxonomy): Eukaryota > Metazoa > Chordata > Actinopteri > Gobiiformes > Gobiidae > Scartelaos > Scartelaos histophorus. Next base: position 19,293 of record KN492398.1, read on the forward strand.
TGGCCACACCTGGTGGCCTCAGGAAGAGCTCTTTAGCTCTTTAACGCATCATGTTTGTGATTGAATTTTTTGCTTTTAATCATGCATAAAATGTAATTTTTTTGGTCCAAATTTTGTGCAAATCCGATCATGTTGACGTTTCATGTCTATGCTAGGGGGCACTATAGAGTTAATTTTTCATTTACTTTATATTGTATTATATTCAGACAACGCATTAGTGATTTAAATTTTAGCATGATTGGAGTAAGCAAGTGAGTATAAGATATTTTTAACTATTTTTGGGGGGAGTCTTTGTACCCCTGCTGGCCAACAGTGGGAAATATCCAATGTCCATTGGATATTCTTGCTTGTAATAAGGCATAGAATTTATTTCCTGAATTTTGTCCGAT
>JACN01022360.1:0-10783 GCA_000787155.1 Scartelaos histophorus
TAGTAAAAATAACTGTTATGTAGAAATGCACTCAGCAGAAAACTATTTTATGCATATGACTGGGTGCCTATTGCTCTACAACTGCACATCTTACAGTTAGCTGAATTTCCAGACTTCATTTTTCTCATAAAAACATGTCTTTACTGTAACACTGTATATTACAATCCGGTAGAGATTCATATGAAATCCCAGAACGTGAATTTTCTTTATAACACCGACTGAGACTAGGCCAAAAGGATCCAAAGCCACAACAAAGTACCTTGAGATTCAAAGACAATTTTCACTCCTTTTTCGCAGTGCACCCCAATGTTGCTCTGCTGATAATCTTTGAAGAACTTCTCCGCTAAAGTTGAGGCTTAGAGAATTAGTCTTTGACAAAATCTGCATACGCTTTTACAATGCCAACATCACATTTTCTCCTTGCCTTCCATTCAAACCCCTGCCTCAGCTGCTTTAAGTCACTCGTAAGTGGCTCTCTGCGGGGGCCAAGTACATTTCATATTTATACATGGTGAGAGTGTGCTACAGCAGCGTTCTACAGGCACAGATTTCCCCATAGCCAACTCACAAAACGCACCAACCTTTTGAACATTCAAGTCAGGTCTGGGTTAGGTGCTTGCTGTCAATTTTATTTATAAACCTCAGCGGACTCTTCTTCCATTTCGACAAGCACTCCGGCAGCCCTCAAGATGCAGACAACGCCTACGAGAAGTCCTCAAAGGCAAAAAGGTAAACACGGCCCGCAACAGCACTTAATGCAATCACAGAGTAAAAAAAAAAAGCACATGCCTCAGCAACCTCCCACTACAAGGATCTTTGGCAGGGAGTAAAAATGTCTCTCCAGATGCAAGAGATGGAAGTTTATTTATTTATTTTTTCTTTTCAGAGTAACATTCCAGAAATTAATTCCTGCCTCCCCCTTCTCCTGTGAAAGATCAATGAGGTATTAATACAGGGTAGAGTGATCGTCTCCATGGTAACCTATAGAAATCAGCATCCCATTCCAGCAGCCATGTCGCAAGTGTCAAATTGTTGGAAATGATAATGAAGATTTTCTCTTTCAATAATAATAATTGGTCTTTTTCTTATTTTAATTTGATCTAATGCCCATATTTTTTTATGTAAACCAATCTTGAAAGAAATATTTAATTTTAGGTAATATGGTTTTCTTTTAAAGTAATAGGCATGAAAGAAACAGAATAATAATCAATAGCTGTAACTATATGACGCAATAACGCCCATGCATAGTTGTGCTGTGTAAAATATAGACCAGTGCAGTGTTTTAAGGTGAATATTCATTTTCATAATTCAGAGAAAATGCTGAGAGAAACAGGGAGAGTTCCCTGTATTATTAGGACCACACCTACACCATTGTATGCCAATTAAATTTCTTCAAAGAGGGGTATTTTACTTCTGTGGGGTAAATTAACTGCTGATACATAACATAATATTTAGCTCACCGTGTACCTTGTTTTTAATTCACCCACCATCACTTTAGTTGCTCTCCGTTCAGAGCACTATCACAACATAATAGGCATGAAACTATTGCGCATTGCACTTTCTTATGATGCTTTTGTGGAGAATTATTATTTAAGGAGAATTGTCATGTGGGAGCATGGATGACGATGACTTGTGGGCTGCACATTGCACAGCATTTGTAACTGTAACATGAATGAAACCTCACCTTAACCTAAACCTAAAACTTCTTCAGGCAGGTTTTGGATGAGGAAATGTTATAACATGGTACAAAGTTAAAAAAAAAACAAACAAAAAAACACAAATACCACATCTTCAACCATCGTTTTTCTAGACCTGGTAATATATATAATTTACTTTTTTTCCCCTCAACTCACAAGATGACTCTCACATTTGCAGCAGAACCCATGATCTCTCCAGCCTATATTAATCCCAGAATATTCAGAAGACAGCTGTGTTGCGAGAGCATGATGGCTCCCCCGGTGGTGCGTCTGACAACAGGTAGAGATGCTAAAGTGATGGATGTAGTGTGAGGATGCAAAAAGGCCAATGAGAAGAGATGCCCTGCAGTGAGCCAGAGGAGAGTCTTCTCCTAATGACACAATGAGGCCAGTGGTATGTGTTCTCAGCTAATTTGTAAGTTCTCTTTAAGCAGTAGGGAGGAATTTGCATGAAAGAAATGAACAGTTGTGGTCTTCACAGTAGATCTTGTTAGTCATTTGCATTACATTTTAGTTTCTAAGTCTGTATTTTTATCTTGTTTAAAAATGTATACCTTTTTTTTTCTTCACTGACCTATTATAACAAAAATCACACATTTATACATGTACATTATACAAAATACAGAATTTATTAGAAAATAATATTGTCATTATTCTAAAATAAATTTGCAAATTTTAGTTTGACTTTAGACTTTATTGTCTCCAAGGGGAAATTCTTTTTCACACACACAAAGCTTGTTTGACACATACAGCAACAGCTCAGCACAACAAACACAGACACATTGCAATAGACATTATAGTAAACTCAGCGGGGATTGTTCTTCAAAACTGTAAAGGCTGAGGGGATCAGGCACGGTGAGTGGAGTCCTGTAGTGGGTGAGTGGAGTCCTGTTCTGTGGAGATTGCAATGCATCTAAGCAGGGGCTCCCAGACTTCCTTCACCCCGGCCACTTCCTCCAGCTCCTCCGGGGGAACCCCGAGGCGTTTCCAGGCCAGCTGGGAGACGTGTCCTGGGTCTTCCCCGGGGCCTCTTCCCGGTGGGACATGCCCGGAACACCTCCTGAGGGAGGCGTCCAGGAGGCATCCGGACCAGATGCTCGAGCCACCTCAGCTGACTCCTCTCGAAGTGGATGTCCCCAAACCAGACCCCCTCCAGCCCCTGACTACGCCTAGAAATCCTGTCCATAAACACTATGAACAAGACCGATGACAAAGGGCAGCCCTGGCAGAGGCCAACACGCACAGGGAACAGGTCAGACTTACTGGCGGCAATGCGAACACAGCCCCTCCCCAATCACCCCTCCAGGTGTCACTGTCCTTGCCCACATGGGCGTTGAAGTCTCCCAGTATGAGCAGGCCCACACCGGCGAGAGTCCAGCCCCTCTCGAGGAGTTGGGTTCCAGAGCCCACGCTGTGCATGGAGGTGAGGCCGACTATATCTAGCCGGTAACGCTCAACCTCCTGCACAAGCTCAGAGCTAGTCTCCATGTCCTTGTATCCAGTCATCGGGGCCCTCGCCTTCAACCGCCGCCCAGATCCCTTTGCACTGGCCCCATGTGGGTGGTGGGTTAGGGTTGGGGAGGGCGGCCCCACGTCACTCCTTCGGGCTGTGCTGGGCCGGACCCAGCTGGGCCGGATCTGACCACTACTGGCGAGCGCCCACCCCAGGTCTGGCTCCAGGGTGGGGCACCGGTAGCGCCAATCCAGGCGACGTAACTGGCCTTTGTATGGGGTTAGGGTCATCATGGGGCTTCAGAACTGCTCTAAGTCTGACCCGTCCCCCAGGACCTGTTTGCCTTGGGTGACCCTACCAGGGGCATGAAGCCCCCGACAACAGAGCTCCCGGGATCATTCAGGCACTCAAACCCCTCCACCACGTTAAGGTGGTGGTTCGAGAAGGGGAATTGATAAACAAAGGTCCATAAGAGTCCAAGAGTGTAAGAGTCCATAACTGACTTAAAGGTAAGGAGCAGTGTCATCTGAGTATTGAGGTATGTTATGTTTGTGATTGGGCTGATATTGTCATTTGTGTAGAGTGTAAAGAATCAGGCTAAGCACACATCCCTGCAGATGATGTGGTCATCCCCAACTGCACAACCTGCAGTCTGGTGACATCAGGCTTCATGTTACTTGGCAGACAGGACCGATGTCATTACAGCTTTAGGTGAGTAACCTCTTGCAGCCACCAGTTAGATTTGCAATGCTTCCATAAATTAGCCATGTCATTAAAAGTAGGGCAATTATTATGGCCTTGAAAGGAAAGAAACAAACATTACAGATAAGTCAAATAGAGCTCCGGTCGCATTGTCACCCCGGAGCATCTTGCTTGTTAATATGAAGAATGAAATTATTTTCAATACAATACAAGACCACAAACATTTATGCAAACGTGTATAAAATGCTTCTCTGAATACGAATCATTATTGCACATATTGTCATTTTTCTATGGAGAATAATACCAGTTTCTTTAACTTTGTTTATGATGATATCTCTCTGTATTGCTGAGTTTGGAAATGTAGCCATAGTACTTCCGAACAAGATCAAGACAATATGCAGTATTGTTATAGTTTTGATACATATTTCAGTTTGATGAATCCCCAGAGAAGATATTCAGCAAAAACTCTATGTATTTTTTTATTGCAATTATAGATTTACAAGAAAAAGATTATTAATCTACAGGTATAAATCCTCATGCATATAACCAGCTTAAAGAATGAAAAGTCAACATCCAAGTGAGAGGCTCACTGGAACCATCCAGATCTGTGGAGAAGTTACTTATTAAGTTCAGATCATTTTTGGGAGTGGTTTCTTACTTGCAAATTTAAACTGAGAGTTGTTGTCCATGCCCAGCCACTCCCCAGTCTGGAGCAATGATGAGCCTAATCCCATGGTGTTTGATCAAATGGAACGTAGCGATTTTTCACTGTCACGTTTCTTTATGTTTAATCCACACAGTACGCCTGACTATCCCACTGGCATCATCTATCATCATCACGTCGCATTACCCAGCTCTCCTGACCACTGAGCAGCCCCCACTAGAGAAGACTGCCTCCGACCAACATCTGTCAATCACACACTCACATAGGCTTTTGGCATTTCCATCTGCAACCAAGCACAAAGCAACACATGGATCTCACTAGCCCGAATCATGCACAATATTAACGGTGCTCTCTGTGTTATTGTAACTTTTGTCCCGCTGATCTGACTTTTGCTGTTGATCGACTCATGGGAAAGCACAGTATTTCAGCTTATGTAACTGCACAGAAGGGGTGACCTCTAGCATTATTTAAAAATAGATCCATTGTATTGTGCAGCAGGGAAGCTTTGTGTTACCAAATGTGCCATAATTTTGTTCTAAGAGGCATAAAAAAATGAAATAAATCACCACATGACAAAGACTTGGTGTAAGTTCTCTGAGAATGGATTTTTTTGACTGAAATCGTGATTATATTTGCTAGAAATTGGAGCTGGAATTGCATTTTAGATTGACTTGGCAGTCTTCAGCAATTGTGCTTGCTTTAAAGTAAAACATTATTATAACAAATTAAAGGTGCACATAAAGGCCCTTGCCACCTCTTGCATCACAAAAAGCACAAAGATTTTTTCTCAACTCCATGACAAATAGATCCATGTCTTATATAAACTAAAACAAACAAACAAACAAATAAAAACCTAAAGAGGCACTAGGAAGTGATTTTGTTAGATAGTGTCCTATGAAAATTAAATTTGGGCTTATGCTGCTGAGTCATCTATTATACAATAACTGACTCCAAACTTTATTGAATGACAATAAATCTAATCTAATCTAATTCTTAGTGAGTCTTTCACCTAGAAAATAATTTTCTAATCCACCGTGTATGTACAAATGTACAATGTACAAACTTGCTTTAGCAGAGTGGTGCAAAATAAATCATGAAAAATTAATAAAATAGACATATATTAAATATATGATAAATTGTCATTTTACCACATTCAGAAGCAGTTTTTGGTGATCCTCCGAGCCCCATACTTGAAACTGCCATTGTTTGAAAGCACACACAAATATCTTTAGTGTTCCTTGTACATGTTAATGTTAAGACATATTACAGTTTTAAACAGTGTGTTACTCACTGTACATGGCTCCAGCAGAGCACTGATCATATGACCAGTGGTGACAGCTCGGGACATCTGGCCCCTGCAGATGAAGCGCTCCAGGACTGTTGCCATCTGAGTCACAAAAGAGAGAAAAAAACATGTTACACTTATATTCTCAAAAGAAGAAAGAGACACAATGTGACGTTTCGGGCCAAACCCGTCTTCAGACATCGGGCTGTGCCTGAAATGTCACATTGTGGTGTCGTTGAAATAAATATTTGGGAGCTGCAGTGCTGATCTCTTTCTTCTTTTGCAGTTTTTGGACCCAGCACGCCGGCGTAACCTTTTATTGGATGTGCATGTCTCTATCAGTACAGTTATATTCTCAGACATTCATAAAAATAAATAAAGTGATACTTACATAAGAAGGCACATGCCAACAGGTCTGCAGGGCAGAGTCATAAATGTCGTGCTAAACGGCTCCAGCAACAGTGGTGGAAAGAAACATAATTAGATTTCAATTAGATTTATTCTTCAAAATAGTATTTTCCAAATGTATTACAAGTTTGTCTTACCTTAATTGGCAGGTAGATGTCAGTAGTTTGCGCAATGACGTCCATAAAGCTTGCTTCCTTTGTATGTTAAAACAGTGACAAAACGAAGCTCAAAGGCAGTGAAAGTGAAAATTCGATCAGAGACTGGAGAAGTGCAGCCACATGGTTGAGTTCAACCCTCAAAATGAGCCTGAAATGTGCCAGGATTTCAGGCACTAAAGTGTACTTCTACGATGTACCTCATCCTTACCTGTGGTCACTGCTGTTCCAGTAGAGGGGAAAATGCTTCTATGGTAATTTTATTTTTTTGAACATGTGAAAAATACACACGGAAATAATTACACTTTTACAACAATAAAAAAAACCTTATAGGTAGAAGTGTGTGGAACACTACAGTACATTTGTGTAAATCAAAATCTGTAGTCTGACTGTATATTCATGACTATAACATATTTTTATTCTGTGACATATTGAGGACTTTTCACCATTCAAAAGATATGATATTTAAGTATAAATTGTTAATCTAAAATAAAACATTATAAAATACTATAATATTATAAAATATTTCATTAGAGCTGCATGCAGGGATACAGGCCCTGCTGCCTCTTGTGACTGTGGGGTCCATGCCTAAGGTCCCCACCTACAACCTGAAATTCACCTGTATATGTTACTACTTCATTCATTCCAATGAGACAATTTCTGACACTGTCACTCCTGCATGGTTGAATACAGAGGTATGTCTACAGTGGAGTTTTTGTTCAATATGGCAAGAAGAATGTCTGTGCCGAATTTCAATTACACTGCCCGGCCAAAAAAATAAAGTCGCCACCAAAAAAAAGGCCACACACTCTGATATTTCCTTGGCTTTGATCATGCATTCGCTGTGACACTGTTTCGATAAGCCTCTGCAGTGTCACAAGATTTATTTCCATCCAGTGTTGCATTAATCTTAAAGGTCTTCTATTGATGATGGTCGTGTCTGACCGCTGCACAAAGCCTTCTCCAGCACAAAGATTCTCAATGAGGTTAAGGTCTGGACTCTGTAGTGGCCAATCCATGTGTGAAAATGAAGTCTCATGCTCCCTGAATCACTCTTTCACAATTTGAGCCCATTGAATCCTGGCATTGTCATCTTGGAATATGCTCGTGCCATCAGGGAAGAAAAAATCCATTGATGGTCATTGATCTGGTCATTCAGTATATTCAGGTAGTCAGCTGACCTCATTCTTTGAGGACAAACTGTTGCTGAACCTGCACCTCAATTGCTCCAAACCCAGATTATAGCACTTAGTTAAATCCAGGTGGTGACTTTCATTTTGGTTGTGCAGTGTATCTTTGACTAACAACATTTTGTGACCTCATTCAAATTTTGCTGTGGAGCTATTTTATGAAATAGTTCTATAAACTGTATATTGTTACACTCCATGTGTCAATGTACACATATACCTCTTCATAAATTCTTCAAACACCAAATATTGAGTTATTTGCCTGAGCGGATGACTTATTCAGCAGTGCTACTACATACAGCACTGTCTCAGGTGAGGGGTGTTGTGGGGGCAAATCGATAAACAGTCATCAAAATACAAAGAGGTTGCAACACTAAAGCAGTCCAGTTAGCACAAAAATCCAAAGCTGTCAGCGCGCCTGCATTGACTGAGACCTTGGAACATCAATATGACAGACAGGCAGCTGCCGGAGGAGCAGGGGGCGACTACAATCCCCGAAGAACTCGCGCTCAGAGCGGACCGCAGATTTGGGGCACAGTCCGTTACTGAAGGTGGATTCTGGTCCAAGCACTCAGAACAGTGATATTAATTGGGGTCGCACCACTGGGACAACCTCCTGCTTCAAATGTCCTTTTTTATGCCCAAAGACCCGACTGTAATAAGTTCCCATATCCCCCTTTTTTGTCTAGAATAATGATCAAAAATTGTAATGGAAAGAACATACAGAGAATAATTCCACACACCATCTTGCAATACATTACATCGGCCATAGACTTTAATCAGGCAAGAAAGTAAACCTGAATAATTCTAGTTGTGCAGTTTTATAGACAGTTAACTTTGAGATTATAGAACACATTTATTTTACATATTAAAGATGCATTGTGTAACTTATCTTATCTTATAGCTTTGCCTGGAAATTTCTACAGTATAGTATTTTTCTTTATAATTATAGTATAGGTTTGCTGCTAAAAAAAGAAAAAAATGGAAAAACTTTCTTCCATTACTTACTATAAGCAGAGTCAACAACAACACCCTCATGAAGACATTATTTGACAAACCAGAAAAGTTCTACGGTGCACCTTTAATTTGGATGAAGTTAGGCCAAGTTTGGGCAATGAGAGATTCAAAGACTCTCACTTTACTTCGCACCGTGACCTTAAACCTCATTTAAAGTCTTTATTCCCAATTTCACATTCTATTTAACAAAATAAGCTCCAGTTGCTCATCTGTTGGACTGGACCCGAGGAGCAAGTGTTCACTCAGCAGTCTTCTCCACTATAAATCATTTCCACTTGATTCAGAATTTACAAGGCCATAGGTGTAAATCCAGTCAAGAGTTTGCCAAGGACTAAGTTTCTATGGGTGGACTGAGTTACTCCTCTGATCAGCTGATATACAATTGTACAACATATTCAATGAAAAATCTGCATAGTACAGAAATATTGACAGTGCCAGTATTTGGTAAACAAAGACTTACGTATCCATGGTCCACCGATGTGAAAATGTGCCGCTTCCCTGTGTGCTTAACCATTGTATGAATGTATAATCTATATGAGTAAATAATAGTATTGATGCAGCAGATTAAACAGCCAGTCTACAAAGGATAGGATCTCACAGTGAGCACAATTATATATTTAAAGGTCTCACATTATGCAAAACTGACTTTTGTGATCATAATCTCTAGTGTTAGGACATTGTTACTTCCTCAGGCACATTTCTTGAGTTGTGTTTTGTTTCATTCACACATATTTGTTGATTAATCCGTTATTATTAGTCTGTCTACATCTCCAATGCACAAATTACTCTGTTCCACCTTGTGATGGATACCTTTAGTGCAGTAGAGATAGGGCTGCACGATATATCGAAAAAATATCGTCATCGCGATAATGGCACGTGCGATATCCACATCGCAAAGATGCGCGATATTTTTTAATTGTTTTATGTGTAAATGGTGAGTTTATTGCGTTCTGGAGTTCACAATTCCGACGCGCCCTTAAACGTAATGTTTTGCTAGCTAGAGCGAGCGCGTGGACTCGCAGTGCATGATGGGAAAACACTACAGTCACCAAGAGCTTATTCAGTTTTCTAACCATGTGGAACACAGGTAAACGTCATAGACGCAAACATGTGAATGTACCAAGCATTTTTTTTAGGTTAAAAGAAAATATCGCAATAATATCGTTATCGCAATGCTTGACACCCGTATCGCATATCGCATTCATTTTCAATATCGTGCAGCCCTAATACCTTTAGTGCAGTAGAGATGTGCAAGTCCTCAACTAACATGGGCTCTGAAGCTCTGAAACAATTCACACAAATACAGAAAGCAACACTTGTGTGCACTGTATACGAGATGTGCAATTCCTCAACTAACACGGGCTAACATGGGCTCTTTAAGCTCTGAAACAATTCACACAAATATAGAAAGCAACACTTGTGTGCACTGTATACACCATAAACTGTAATGCGCACGGGCCGCCGACAATCGCACATGAACTTATGTTTCACCATCAATAATTTACAGAAGCACGATCGACACAGCAGTAGCCTCCCAGTCCCGCTGGATTCCCAAAGGTTAATGGCATACAGGCATTAATGGGTCGACATGCCGGAGGTCACATGACGGACCCTAACAGATAAGGAGGCATTACTGTTGTGACTGAGAAGCAGTGGGGAGGTCTGCTCCAGCTCAGGCACAAGTGTACAGTGCAGACATCTGGTTTAAATAAGGAAGGGCCATGGAGGATTTATGAGATGATGGCTGGCTCTCCGAGTAACAGCGCTATGCTACAGAAATCAATAATGGAAGACAGGCTCAGAGGCTGGAGCATGTACCCAGCAGGAAGCCTCGCTGAATTACATAATGTCTGTGCAGGTTCACTTCATGGTTATTTCTGTATTTTTATTATTTGTGATGTTACTGTTCATTGTAATTAATGCTGGTATAACTAAATAGCATATCTATATTATAATATATTTACCTTTTATTTATTAAAGGAGAGATAATGCAACCTGGCCTTTTACAACCTTTTACCCCTGCCACGCTATAACAGTGCTCCCTCATCTCTTCTCAGAGTTTAGACTGATTCATGCATATTTATGTATTTAAGGCTTGAGAGCTCATAAAAGCAAGTAGAATTTCCACTATTTCCACAATAATATTTATATTTATATATATTTCAAGAATAGGTACATTATCTACAAGGCAGTGACTTGCGGTGAAGTTCATGAC
>KN492400.1:0-14604 GCA_000787155.1 Scartelaos histophorus
AAGTATCCATTATAAAAGTATAAATAACTAAAATGTACTTAAAGTTGCACTGTGTAACTTTTCTTGAGCGGGTCCACAAACTGTCTCCATGGAGATGTTGATGCTTTGTGCACAGTTTGGTATTAAATTAATCTGACGTGCATTTATTGAGGGGGGTCGCCTCTCCACAAATCTGACCTGTAATTTGCAAGTCTCCATGGAGAAGTTTATGGGAATATTGTGGAACATTCCGTGCAGATCTCCAGGTGACGAACTCTCCAACAGACAAGTTACACTTTGCACCAAGTCTTTATGTACAGTACTTTACTACTTTTGACTCTGAGCCTGTGATGCTTGTGTATTGCAGCTGGTACAAGGACGGGGAGCTGCTGGAGTATTCCCATCCCAACTACATCTCCCTGGAGGACGACCACATCACCATCGTGGCCAACGCCATCAACGAGGGTCTGTACACGTGTGTGGTCCGCAAGAAGAGCCGAGTCCTCACCACGTACTCCTGGAGGGTCAGAGTTCGCTTCTGAACCATAGACTGTGTACAGGGGTCAATGACGTATAACAGGCAAATAAAGGTCTGCATAAAACTATCTTTAACATTTATATGAAGCTTTTTTAATGTTTTTTTATGTACTTGAATTGGCTACAACCTTAAAAAATGTCATACGGTGTGACCGAGAATAACCTCAAAATTGTTTTATTTTCTAAAACATGGTTGGGATGTTAATCTTAGTTCTGAGTCATATGAAAATGGGATTAATATTTGAAAACAGGATATTTGACACACTCGGACAATATTTGTTTGAATATTATGGGGGAAATATCTATTCAAGAAAGCTGAAATTTCACGTGGGACTAAAAAAACACTTCAGAAAATGCAAAAAAAAAGAATGAAAAATAAATTTAATTAGATTTAGAGTAATTTTAAAGAAGTTTAAAAATCATCAGTTAAGTTCAGACGGTCGCACCACATGACATTTCAACACTAAGTACAAAAAACATGCAGAATAACTCATGATTAATGAAAAAATGATTTGGTTCCCTGGAGGTGAGAGGTGCTACAGGTATGTTTGTCAATTATTATGAAATGTGAACCTCTTTAATTAAAGAGATTGTAATTGGACCGGCGTCGTGTCATTGACCCATGTATCTTTATACAGTCTATGTTCTGAACCCACAACTCCCACTACACCATTCTCTTTATCATTTTGTCTAAAGACCACAACTATTGACACTTGTAAAGGCTTTTCACTTTTCCAAATAATAAATGTACAATTTGTGTCTCGAAGGTGCTGTTCATCCTTCACTCTCATGTAAAACTTCTAGGGTCCAAAGTATCAAAAATCAGACACTAACTGATGCTAAAACTTGTATTGATTTCAAGATTTATTCAAGCAGGTATCAAAACTAAAAAAGTCATATTCACAGGACAGACTAAGAATGATCTTGCGCTGTATGTTTCCACAAAAAACTATTCTAAATGTACAACAATGTTAAAAAAAAAAAAAAAAAGCTGCAATAAATAAACAGTAGAAATTAAACACTTTAGTACTTTAATTTGCATCTGTAATGAGTCATTTAAGTTAAGTTAATAATTCAACCTTTCATGCCATAAATCTTATGGTATAGTCAAAAAATAACCAAAAATTCCCCAGTTGTGTAAGGAAAATGTACACACAATAAATACCAACCCCCATAAAATTCCAGCTTTCATAGATTGAACACTAAATCGAAATTAAAATGATGGTGACAAACTTAGTATTTATCCTGTATCTCACGTTCAGTTTTTTAGCTCAGTTTTACTCCACCAGGCACCAGCTATTCCAAAAACAATCCAAAAACAACCCAAAAATCCAAAAACAATCTGCTTATGTCATTTACTGGCCAGGTGTGAATAAATTTAATCTTTTAAAATTCAAAATCGTGAACTCTTCTTTACACAACTGGGGTACATTGAAGCTCTGTTGTTTTTAACATAACTGATTATGCACGAGACCAGACTCGGATTCCAAAAAAGGATATTGCGCATGCGAGTGGATTTATTGTGCAATCGGGAGGTTGTGGTTTGATTTGGACACAACTTTGGCAAACAACTCCGAATGCGTCTAATGCTTTCTAAAAAGGTTTTGGGGCTGTTAAAATATCACCAAAGTGTGCTATAAAAGCCAACAAAAGCAATGTAGTCTGCAGGTTCTGGAAGGAGCTGCACTTCAAAACGCCATATGGAGGACCTCAGATGTCTGCGCTCTTTACTGGAGTCACTGGAGCCAGAAGAGTCTCAGAAGAGAAGTCAGCCCCACTCGCAGCACCACATCCAGCTCCACTCAACACATCAGGTGCAATAATCTGAACAGGGCAGGAGCAGATAAAACTGATTCATGAGCGTTTCCATGCTCCACAGCCTCCAGTCCCCCTCAGGAGTTTTACTGTCTGTTCCATTCTACCCAGCAAGATGGCCGTTTGTTTGGGTCCATTTCACAATCAAAATATATATTCAAGCCCTGAAAAACCATCTCTTTAAAACCACCTTTCATTAACTTTATTTTTGTTTGTCTTTGTCTCTTCAAGTGAAGCGTCTTTGAATATCAAAGCTTTATACAAGTGTTATGTAGGATTTTTTTTATTACATTAGTCCATTTCTAAATGATTTGATATTAGGCCTGTTACGCTAACAAATTTTGAAGCATAATATATTGCTAAAGAAATGAATTTATGCCACTGACACCATCACCTAAAGCAGATTTAAACTTCAAAAATTATTGTACATGTACAATATTAGTACGAAATCATGAGCTGTGAATAAAAACAGCAGAATGAATCACTTTAGTACTTAGTTTGCATCTGTAATCTGTCGGAGAAGTTAATTAATTCAGCCTTTTATGTCTTAAATTTCATTATATATCCTAAAAATAACCAAACATTTCCAAGTGGTGCAAAGAAAATGTAAACGTGATAAATATTAATCCCAAAAATATATTGTTCTTTCTTATACCGAACACTAAGTTGATATGGTCATTATCATCACAGGCCTAGTGGAGATAAAGCACAGCATAAACCACTTTTGTGAGAAAGAACAAAGTCAAAACTACGAAAGACTCTTTTTAAAAAAACAGCCACTTTTTAACAAAACTTCCTTGGATTTAAGTCTGACTGTATGTGCCTGTGTCTGTGTGATTTAGACAGAGCTAATAAACACAGAAAGAACGTCAGACAAAACAAAAATCTTCGACTTTTATTTCTAGGAAAATCAGTTCTGACGACAGAACAGGCTGATCTTGCTAAGTAATGGTTCTAATGGTGACATGAGAACGAAGCCAGCGCTGCATCATTATACAGTAGCTCCTGCAGCCAGGAAATACCAACCATTTAGAGCCTGGTCCTCTCCGTCCAGTAGAAAAGGAAAATAAAACAAACATGAGCTAAACGTGAATAGATTTATGGCCTTCCCCTTTAAGAGCCAAACCCAGCACAAGTGTGAAAATGTGGATGTGTCTGAGCACCAGCGTCTTTGCTGTGAGACAGTCCTGACAGTTGGTGGCAGTTTTGCTGGCGTAAACCAAGCACACATCTCTCTCCACAGACCATTGTTCAGTCTAAATGTGGATTCAAAACTTCAGGCTGAATCCAGGTCCCACTGCGGACGCTCCCTGATTGCTGGTCGTCAAGTGGAAGCCTGTGTCTTTCAGGTCATCGTCGCCCTGTGCACAATAACATTACACAACATTAGCTTCATTAATGTATTTCCTATAAAGCTCTAAGCAAGGCCATAAGGATTCTAGGTTTGTAGTTTTCAAACATTCAAATTAGCTATAAAAGTCAAAATAACTTTTTACACTAATTCCAGTTTAATACTGGATACTGGAGACCTCATTATAGACAGAAATCTACTGTGTGTGATTTTATAAGCCTTTTTATAGCATGCAGCTTGATCCTGTGTGACTCTGGAGTGTGGTCTATTTTAAAAGCTTTTGCAGTCTGAAAAGAATAAACAGATTTCTCTTATAAACTACTGTAAACTCATTCCTTGTGCCTGAAATAGAGTGGCTCTTTACAGTGGCTCCTGGGTGGGGAGGAGCTGGAGAACACATTAGGAGAGAAGTGTGCTGATGATGGAAAACAGAGAGGAGCGCCGGCGACACAGAAGCTGCAGCTCTGATGTGTTTAACACACAGAGAAGTCCAGTGTAACACACAGGGCCTGATGCTCTTACCAGCTGACTGTAGCCCAGGCCTCCCTCGGGCGGGCGCGGGCTGGTGCCCCTCTTCACCCTCTGCTGCTCACTCTTGGCTGGCCACGTGGGGAACATGGACGGGTCGATGGGCAGCGGGGTCTCTCTGAAATACTCGTGCTTCAGAGCTTCATCTGCAGTAATCCTCTTGGCCGGACAATAGGTCAGGAATCTATCAAAACAATAAAGAGCTGTCAGTGCAGGTATATTGATAATAAAGCTTCATTAGATACAGATTAAAGTGGAAAGTGTATTTCTCAAGTGCAATCCCAATTTTTGCCTGTCAGTAGCATTCTATAAACCAGTAAAATATGAAAAAACATTTCAAAGATAGTTTGTGCTATCATTTAAAGCCCCAGCAGGTTGTCTTGGCCCACTGTCATATGTAGGTGTGGTATTCTTTACACCTCTGTGATGTCCACCTGACTTCATGACCTCTGACCCTGTTCCCAGGGAAACCACTACAGGTTTCAGCAAAGGTGCAAAAAACATGAAAACGAACATCCACTGACATCTTAAAAACATTCTGGGATCTTGTGGCCCTCCTCTCAGTGAGACTGTCAGAGACTGTCTGAAGAGCGGAGCAGAGGAAGGTGATGGATTAGCAGAGCTCCACGTTTGACATGTTTGAGGACAGCTCGCCAAAACGAGTCTGAAATGAGCCTGGCAATGCTGTATGCAACTACAGCGTCTCAATCTAAAGAGTCTGGTATTTAAATTAACTCAAATGGTTTAGTAAAGACCGTAATGTCTCAGGGTATATATTCAACAGTAGCACAGTAAAGTGTTTTTGTTTTGTTTTTAGCTCATTTTAAAATTACGGAGGTGGTAAAGATATACAGTAATATTTCAGGCAGAAGCACTGACATTGTGGTGTGAGTGTAGGAGTCAGACAAAGTCGTACTTGTTCATGAGGTCAAAGCCCTTCTCTGACAGCAGAGTCCCAAAGCGCTTTCGCAGGTTGTTATAGGGATACTCTGTGAAAGACATCTTCTTCACTGCAGGCAGCTCATTGTAGCCAGGCCATATCTTCTCACTGGGAGAGCCCAGGTCCTGGAGACGACAGGCAAACAGAGCAGACAGTGAGCAGGAGACAGGAGACCTTTAAACAACATTGTATTATACCAGCCTGCTGTAACCATGAAAAATGAAAGGATGTGGCTATAGCTCAGTTAGAGCTTGTAACACAGATTAATGGATGATTTACTGATTTCAGGGTTATATTTTGCGCTTTGGATCTTTGTCCCATATTGTTATATAATAAATGCAGCGTTTGCATATCAATACTATTGATACTAAAGAATATTCACTAGAATAGTCATTTCAAATATTTTTTACTGAATAAAAATAAAAAGTTACGAATGTAACTACGGTTCTATGAGTCCCAGATAATGGCCAGAGCCCCCAGGAGGGACGAAAAAGAACTACAGTCAGGCCAGGGTCCAGACCAGCAGCCGTTTATATAGAAAACACTGAGCCAAGTGGCTATTTGGTGAGTATTGCTGTTGACCGCAGCCAAGACAACACACCTCATGGCAACATTTGTGCAACACAACCACTGGATCCTTATTTGAACGTCTGCGGTGAAACTAACTAGGATGGATCCACTGCCAAAGCACTCTGGTCACTTCCAACGGCCTGGCTTCACATACACACATATTTTTATTAACAGACATTTCCTGCCTCTTAAAAGATCTCAATTTGAGTTTGGATAAAGGATTAGATGGGATTCAAGGTTTGTTAGAAAATAAAGTCAATTTTAGATTGTCTTACAAGTATGGCTGTCAGAGTTGATGTGTTAACTCATGCAAATAATAATAAAAAAAGACTTAATTATTAATTGATGCAAGTGAATCGCACTCGAGTTTGGTCGATCTCTTTTGACCAAACATGCACCTAAGTTAGCCTGAGAGGAGTCTCTGAAACAGGAAGCTCAGTTCTCAGGCACTAAGCAGATCTCACATGGTTAAATTTCATATACAATCCCTCAATCCTCATGAGGACAAGTAGATCACTCAACAGCTTCCCACCATTCACTCCTGTACTGTACAACATCTTTGTGAAGTTCTCCAGAAATGGAGTTAAGAGGCATTATTATTTATTATAGCTCATATAGCGATTGTGCTGTCCCATTTTAGATCTTTTTAACCCTATAGTCGTAGGGTGTAGTTCTGTTTCGGACTCGGAGAGTCATTTTTTCTCAGGTGGTACATGGTGTGGAAAAATTTGAAAACCACTGTTACAATTTATTCATTCAAATGGTGATAGTCAAAAAAAATCTACAGCTTTTGGTGCTGCCTGTACACAGCTCCCTCCTGTGGTGTCTTATGTAACTGCAGGTTCCCTTCTGACAGGCCGCACAGGCTGAAGATTTACAACCTGTATATTCTTTACATCAGGGCTTTCCACTAGGCTTCACTTTACAAGGGCACTTACCTTAAAGATCTTGTTAATTTGGTCGATTTCAGACTTTCCAGGGAACAGTGGTTTCTGGGTGATGAGCTCTCCAAAAATGCAGCCCACTGACCACATGTCTACAGCTGTGGAGTACTCCTGCGGAGAGAAGATAAACACAAGTGTAACAGTCTGCTGGCACTGAAAGCCAGGTCTGGGGAGAGAGAAGTCCTGGACTGCTCTGACCATCAATCACTACTGTAGATGTGTCTGCAAACACTGAACACTGACCCTATACAAGTTAATCACTCAATAATAATGTTGTTTTAAATATATTTCAGTAGCCCCTGAACCCAGCGCCCTCTTCCCTTTATCTCATGGGACTCTGGTGATTTAAGTGTGATAGCGGTTACCTTGGCGCCCAGCAGCAGATCTGGAGAGCGGTACCACAGAGTGACCACCACAGGAGTGTAGGGCTTCAAAGGAGAGCCGTACTCACGGGCAAGGCCAAAGTCTCCAATCTACAACAAACCACCTTACAGTTAGAAAAACAAAAGATGAACTACTGATACTACTGATACTTTGCAGTTGATCATTAACTTTCCTTACGGGTGTGACACTAATGCACTACTCTGTCTGAAGCCAAGTATCAATATCCAGAAAAGGTGTATACTAAATGTATGGTACTTACCTTGAGGATTCCCTTGTGGCTGAGCAGCAGATTGGAGGTCTTGAGATCCCGATGGAGAATCCAGTTATCGTGTAGATGTCTGACCCCCCTGAGCAGCTGGATCATCAGAGTCTTCACTTCACCTACACAGTAGAAAATGTCAATATACTGTGATACTAAATTTGGTGATATAGTATGGTTATCATGGGCTGCTGTATTGATATATCGCAAGAGAATTTTTTTTAATGTCTTTTTTGGGGTTTATGCAATACACTTGATAAATTCAGTGTTTGGATGATTTGCACAAATTTGCACAGATAGTGGTGCAACAGAAGCATTGTTGCTAAAATGTATTTAGTTCTTAAAAAAACAGCAATCATAGAGTATTATGCACATTATATTGACTATATCGTGACAGTATCGTATTGTGAGCCATGTATCGTGTATCATATGAAATCGTGAGGACCCTGTGATTCCCAGCCCTGCAAACAGCAGCTTTTGTTTAAAAATTCTTCACCATTAGATCATCTGACTCCAGTGGTCTCCTCTCACCTGGTAGGAAGGGCTGTTTCATAGTTTCCATCAAGCTCTTCAGGTCATGTTCCACATAGTTCATCACAATATAAATCTTGTCCATGTTGCTCCCGACAACAATTTCCTATAAACGGAAAAAAAAAAAAATTCCAGTTATTATGTTAAATCAACAGGTGGAGAACTACACAGATCTGGAGTCTGTCATACCCGCACAGTGACTATGTTCTGGTGCTGAGCCTTAAGAATGGTGTTGATTTCACGCAGAGATGTGATAGGGAAGCCCTCTTTCTCCTTTTCCATCTTGAGTCTTTTCAAAGCTACAATTTCATCTGTAAACATGATACACAATCAGTTGTTTGCCCAGTATTTAAAAGGTCCTATATTACACAAAATGGAGTCTTGTGAGTTTTAAGCCGTGTTAGAATGTTGTTCCCTCCTCAAAAACAAACCCAGAGTTTTGTTTTGTTTTGTTACATTCATGCGTGTTTGAGTAATGCTTTATTATTAGTCTGTATAAATCTCCAAAGCTCAAAATGCTCTCTTCCACCTTGTGATGCCATGAAGCAGTAGTTTCAAATTAACAGCTATCTCTAACCTTTTGTTTAGTAGAACTTAAACTTATTCAAATTATTCTAGTTAAGATGTGTGGAGTTTAAAAACACAAGTGTTTTCTATCTCAGAATCTCTACATAACCTAAATCAAAATATACAGGGTTTGTGTGTTAAATATGTGTGAAACAAAAACAAAACACAACTCCAGGTACAGCATGTTGCATGAAATTCCATTAGTGAAAAATTGCACCTTCTGACAGAACATGGCTTTTCAAATCACTACATTCAAAGTATTTCTGTATTTGAAACATGCACACATACAAACAATTAATAATAAAGATCTGAAACTACAGAAAGTAGAATTAAGATGGAAAAGGCGTGGAACTCAATCATGCATCAAGCTATGGAAATGCTTACAGACAGAGATCCTCACCAGTCTTTTTGTCTTTAGCTCTGTAGACGACTCCATAAGTTCCCTCCTCGATCCTGTTCAGACACTGAAACTCCTCCACACTGCGGCAACCCTGAAACACCACATTACTGTTTAGAAATGTAACTTTAGTTTAAAGGTTTTAGAGTATACAAAATTGACTCTTTACGCCATGCAATAATATTGTTCCCTCCTCAAAAAAAAAATCCTGGAGTTGTGCTTTGTTTCATTCACATGTTTGAGTTATCAGATTTGGAGACGCACAGTGGAAAACTTCCTGTTTTGCCACATGACATCACAAAATAGAACAGAGTGTTTTCTGTCTGAGAGAAGAAATGTGTGTGGTGTGAATGAAACAAAACACAACTCGAGGTATGTTTGTCATGAGTCAACATTACAACATAGATCAGAAAATTGTGTGATATAGACCCTTTAAGTGGTGTAAGCCATTATGCAAACCCCACACCTGGAGGGCAGGTAAGTACTTGGGTAGCTCCTTCTTTAGCTCCACAGGGGACAGAGGGGGAGAGTCTGGAATGTAGTTCTCCTCAGGGGTAGCAGAGCGAGAGTGGGTCTGAGACTGAGGAGTGGGATGTCCCTCTCCCCCATCTTCCTCGTCCTCTTCCTCCGTGTCGTCAACACTGTCTTCTGAATTATGGTCAAACCTCGACTCTGGTACTGAGAAATAAAAATTAACCAATATTAGACAATCGGCACGGTGGCTACACTCATGTCTCAAAGCAAGAAGGTTACGGGTTTGATCCCCGGGTTGCCCGGGCCTTTCTGTGTGGAGTTTGCATGTTTCCTCTGGGTACTCCGGTTTCCCCCATCCACCAAAAACATGCAACACCCCTATGAACAGTTTACAATCAGGGACTGTAGGGGAGTTCCTCCCTCCTGTGGGTTCACCACCTGCAGAGGGGTTCATAGGGTCTGGGTCTGGTGCACAGAGTAATGGGCAGCGTGCTGCCCCCGTGACCCAGCCGGATTAAGCGGGAGATGGGATGATGGATTAGACATTCTGCGACATCCTACTCTAGATTAGACAGTAAAGTACTACTAATGTGGTTCATTTACCTGTAAAACGCTAAAGGTTTACTTGATTCACTTAAAACGGGCTCCTACCGCCCCGCTTAAACAGTGAGAAATGCAGGAATACATTCATACCATACTCAGATATGGTATTTTTATGCAAATATATAATATAGTCAATAAATAAATGTAAGAAAAGACAATAAACAATAATACGGAAACCATAAAGCAGAAGCATCCTCCAAAAAGTACTCGAAACATACAAAATTGTTAAACAAAATATGAGCTGCCATAAATACAGAACTGAATGCATGAATTAGTTTGTTTGTAGTTTGTGTGTTCAACCTTCTACAGCTCAAATCTAACTGTAGAACAGAAAAACAAAAATGTCTCTACTAGAACTAAAAAGTCCTCATGATAAATGCAGACCCCAAAAATGATTGGTTCATTTATCATGTATTAAATGATCAGTCAATATAGTAATAGAGACACACCCACCAGGACTAAACACCAGACCTGAGGGGACAGAACCTTCTCCACTGCTCCTTCCTGCCCAAACTCATGAGTGACTCTTTATTATCATGTAGTACCTGGTGGGATGTGGTTTCCGTTCTCTCTCTCCTCTTCAGACTCTTCCTCAGACTGTTCATCCTCACTCACGTCTTCTGAAACGTAGAGCAGAAACATGTGTCCCATTGCAGCTTAAAAACTTATCATGACAAATGACAGAAAGAATTGCTCCAGAATCCGTGGATCATTCATTCATTTATTGTTGAAAATAAAATAAAAAATAAGAAAACTAAAAAAAAAAAGAAAAAAAAAAAAAAAAAAAAAGAACTCTTTTCTTCATTATTTACATCAAAACCAAAATGAAAAAAATGACAATTGCTTTTTCAGTTTTCGGTTTTGTGTTTAAATGAATCACGGAGCAGAGACCTGGTCCAGTCTTGGTCCAGTCTTGGTCCAGTCCTGGTCATAGACCGTGTAAAAGGAGTGGACTAAACGAGGTCACCCATAGGATTCAGTGCCGCTCAAATGAGGCTCCCGATGCTTCACGGCTACAGGAGCAGATTTGGAGCCAGGGTCCATATTTGGAAATCCGACCGCGAGGATCATAGCAACCACAAGAGCCAATCACGATTGAGGTCGTGAAATGTTCACCCCTTCTCACCCGGGAGTGCCCGCCCTTCTCACCGGAAAGCGGTGAAGAGCTTGGTTAGCTACTCATCTCAAATTAGTCTTAACGGGCAAGAATTTCACATTTGTCAAAACTAGGTATTTACACATCCGTACAGATTATTTAACAAATAAATCTACTACCATTACTTTATTTTATTTATTGTAATACTGGAAAAACTGGACATCGGGTGTCAAAGGTCTATTAACACAATTAAATGCCTAACAAGCCATGACGAACTGTAAATGAAGCTCTATCGCGATATTTTAAGACTAACATAATAAATTAAAAGGTACAACCCAAAAAAAGTTGTCTAACAAGTTAAAGCTGAAAGATACACTCCTTGACGAACTATCAGCCGACACAGTTAAATTAAAAAAAAAAAAAAAAAAGGCAGCATTCCAATGATAGTTTTATTAAATGTCTTGATTATTTATTTTAATAGATCCATGGTCTTGATCCACTTGTTGAAGCCATGGATCTAGTTAAAGCCCGGAAACGTAGCGCTGTCACTGGATAAATGTAAATGTCATTCAAACCTGTCCAAACGGGGCCACGGGAGAGCAGGAAGGGGGCTTACTTAGCAATGAAACACACTGGGTGTCAATCAAACCTGTTGCTAACGATGGCGGGAGCGACCTCGGGGTATGAAGGCATCTGATTGGTCCATTATTTATGTTCATATCTTCATTTAGGAACAAAATATCGAAATAAAAAGACAAAATGACGAGGCTAACGGCAGCAGTTACAGAGAGAGAGGCGACAAGATCCCCATGTAAGTCAATGGGAGCCAGAGTCAGAAGGAGCCGGAAGAGCCTCCTGGAGCACTTCCTGTTTGGAACGCGGCGGCTAGCGCGTTAGCTATGTCCATTCATGTATACGGTCTATGGTCCTGGTCCAGTCTTGGTCCAGTCCTGTTTTTTTTTTCCATTTTGGTTTTGGAGACAAATAATGAAGAAAAGAGCTGTTTTCTTTTCATTTTCTTATTTTTGGTTTTATTTTGAAAAACAAATGAACAATACACAGGGATTACCCAGCACAAACCTGCACTCTGCTCTGAGTGAGCTGATCCAGACGCTGACTCCTCCTCTCCTTCTCCCTCTGCCTCACTCTGGCTGCTGGACTCCTCCTCCTCCTCCTCCTCATCTTCCTCCTCTGAGCCTGATCCAGAGGCTATACAACATAAAAAGGAAAGGGTAAGATAATGCAATGACAAAAATAATATTTCTTCTGAGTTTAAATGTGTTTTGAATAGACCATTAAATAAAACATTACATTTCTTTGATATTAGTGGATTTTCTTACCAACAGAGGATTCTGCAGAGCTGGTCTTTCGCTCATTGTCACTGATGTCCTGGAGATCTGCCAGCAGGTCTTTGAGTTCAGGCTTATCTTCCTTTAACTCTATAGGCAAATTAGCAATACTGATCAATGAACACTTTATCGGTAAACATTTCAAAATGATCTGGGAAGGTTGTCAATACCTGCGGTTTTGCGTGGTTCGTTGTGTTCTGCCCTGTCTCTTGGAGCCCACGTGGGACTGCGGCTGCGTTGTCTTGGCTTCAGTTTCTCTTCATATTCTTCTGCTGGAGCTCGGTGCACAACTGCCAAAAATAATTCGATTAAATCAAATTTTAAAGAAGATCTTCAGATACTACATATAAACAAAAGAAAGACATACATGCAGTTATATTAATATAAATAATTAGTTTGTAAATAATTTGTTTATTTTTGCATGCAGTGGTAGAAGAATTCTCAATTTTGTTATGTAAAAGTACAAATGCAAAATACAAAAAAATACTCAACTAAAAGTAACACATGAAAAATCTAAGTATTAAAGTACCCGTTTAAAAATGTAATGAGTAAAAAGTAAAAGCATATTGCACAGAGGCAGCAGTTTTTCCAGCCTTTTTTATGAGTATATTTTTCTTTATTCAAACTATGACTATGATTTTTTTGTTTTTTTATTTTCAGTCTGGTTCAAAAATGTGGTATAAAATGTATAATTAAGTACAGTACTTCACTCTTTTTATTTCATTTTGTTCCACCACTGCGTACATGTGAAAATGCAACACAGCATTTACCTCCAGAAGCCACAACTGAATACAAAGTAGGACATACCTTGTCTCCAGTCTCCTCTGTCTTTGCGTCTCTCCTCCACTCTCCTCTCTCGATCTTTAAACTCTCTCTGCTCCTTAAACTCCCTCTGCTCTTTAAATTCACGTTGTTCTTTCTGTTGTTCACGGAGTTTTCGGTCTCGTTCACGTTGTCTTTCCAGCTGCTCCAACCTGTCACTGCAAAAAATACACTGAATAACATTCACATACTTCAGTCTTTACTAGAATCCCTCAGCCTCTCAGTTACCGACCGCTCTCTCCGTGAATGAGCTCGGGCCTGTTCTCGCCGTTTCTGTCTCTCCCAGTCTCTCCGGGCTTTATCTTCTTCCCAGTGACGCTTACGGCGGTCTGTTTCTCTATCTTTTTCTTTCTCTTTTGGCCGCACATGTTTTCCTGAAGATGGATAAAGATTGTAAACAGATGTATTTGAATAAATGAACAGTTGAAATCTCCTTTACTGACCTTCTTCAGCTGAGTGACTGCGGTGCCGTCTCTTGTCTTTTCTCTTCTCCTCTTTTCTGTGGTGAGACTTGTCTTTTCGTGCTATCTGCTGAGGAGGTTTGATGGCAAGCGATTCATCTTCTTCTCCCCTGAACATAACCATACAATCATGAATTATAAAATTTCATTGGACTTTTTTTTTAATAACTGAACATGCTTGAACACAGACCTGTCTTCAGTAGAGTCCTCCCGAGCATACGGGGAATTACGAATTGTTATTTCCATTCTCTGATCACGTAATTCTCCTTCTTCAGGAGTGTCCCGTTTAGATTCCCGTTCATCCGCCTGTAAAACAGGGTCCTGTGTGAACTGTGGAACGCAAAAAGCACAGTGTTAACATCCAGCAAATTTAATATTTCATTGTAGCCCAGCTTTTCTGAACTACAGCTTCTCAAGGAGGTCTAACTCCTTAGTGCTTGACTCTTTTTGTCCAGTCCAAATGTCAACACAGAAAAAATTCTTACAAGACAATTTTCCTCATGTGTGCACAGTCCTATGGCCATTTGTCTCCTGAGATATTGTGCCACGAGATCTTATCCCATCCCTAATTATAAATATTATTACTTAGAGAGAAGCATACATGAAAATTCAAAGCTGAAATGCCATTCACAGGTAGTCGGTCCATAAATGAAAAACAAAGTAACCGCTGCTTATTCAGAGCTGTAGTTTGAGCTATGCTTTGTGAGCGCTCCCAGTAAACTTGGGAAGATCAGATCAATTGAGCAACAAAAATGACACAAAATTAGGCTTTATCAGGTTTTATGAAATGGCTAAATGAATGGAGCCAGAGTGTACAATGACAGTATTTCAGTTTCTGAATAGTTTAGGCTTTGGCTTGATATTGCTTCATGAATAACTCCAATGTTTCATTGGACTCTAATCTCTTTACAATCTTAAATAATGGTGGATTTCTGTAATAATATCTTTTATAAAATATATAAAAGCTAAGTACATTTTTTTGCCGCTTGTTGTCAGA
>KN492401.1:4988-15703 GCA_000787155.1 Scartelaos histophorus
GCCAAGGGTTTGTTTTTAGCATGTTCATAGTTTGAAACAGAAATATACAAATAAATCTTTAAAAAAATCTTTATAAAAATCACTATATTTTAAGCTTTATTACAGGAGCGGGCAATTATTTAAATAAAAAAAATGTTAAAAAAAATATGCTTAACTCAATTCTGCATAATATTAATTGTATTTCTTTATAAAAAAAAAAAAAAAAACATTAAACAGCATTTTTTTACACATTTTTTGACGCATTTTTTGACATTTAAGACTGGTAAAAGTGTATTTTATGACTAAGCATTGAAAAAGCCAAAACATTAAACTGCATTTTTTTTTTTACAAATTTTTTCACATATTTTTTGACATTTAAGACTGGTAAAGGTGTATTTTATGACTAAGCATTGAAAAAGTGAGGTTGCCTTACAAAAAAATTTAATTTAAAAACACCTCTAAAATCAAAGTGATGCAGCTTTAGTCCATGCATGAGGTAAAATGATAAAATATGTTTATTAATAAGCTTAAAGGGGCTGACAAAATGTGTCCTGGGAGCTGAACAATGCCCAGATTTGCTTTATTAGATCCCAAAAACTGCACAAAGTTGATTTTTTCATGTGATATTTTGAGTATTCTTTCACTCTACTGTTAGTACTTTTAATGAAGTACCAAAACGCAGTACTTTTTCCACGCCGGCTCTGTCCGCCTGCCTTCTCTTCACTATTCCCACGCGACCAGCCCCGCTCCAACACATGTTTACATCTCCTCTGCAGCGTGGGACAGCCCAGACCTCCAGAGCGCCACTTTCCGCTGATATTTATGTCAGCTTGTCATCATTAGGCCCACAATGAGAGCCATATGTTGTGCTGGAGCGGCGCCATCTTCATCACCGCGGCAACAGCAGGTGTCACGGCGTCCTTTGTAGTACACCGGTGATCGTGTACTTCGGAGAGCGCGGGCGACGGCTTTGATTTATCCCCCCCGCGCGCTGCACTCGCGGACAGAAGTTTGATCAAAATGCGCCGCGTGGATGTTTACGGGAAAGATTAGTTCACGTGGATTCGGTAGTAAGTTAGAAAAGAGGTTTAATTCGCTTCTAGAGAGTTGAGAAATGCCAAAGCTTAAAGTCTTATATTATGCAAAACTGACTCGTGAGCTTTTAATCGTGTTATGAAGTTGTTACCTTCTCAAAAACAGACCTGGAGTTGTGTTTGAACATGTGAGAAATAAATAAAACTCCAGGTCTGTTTGTGAGGAGGAAACAGCTTCATGACAGATCAGAAAGTAGCGTAATATGGCTTTAGTAGAGAATGTACTGAAGTCCCTCCACTAAAGATAGAAAAGTACAGACCCTGAATGTTCAAAATTCTGGAGTAGAGGCAAAATGAAGCTAACATCATATATCTACAATTATTATTTAACAAGCAGATCTAAATGCTAATGGTTTTATAACAAAAATAAGCAACCATTTTGAATTTTCAAGGTACAAATCTTATTTACTTTGCTTCTCTGTTAAGAAGGATGGAAAAATACAGTTTTCTAATCCTAAAATAGTATTTGGGCTTCACAAAAAGTATAATTTATGATGAAATGTGTATTAAATCTGTAGATGAAGTGAAAAACTCAACATTTCTGTGAGGATTTGTCCAGTAAAACCTCAAAATGTGGATTTTGTCTTTGTAAAAATGCTTGTGTTGATCATGCTAGATTTTTCAGAATTTGTGATATTCTGAAGTCTGCTTGTGTTTCATGCTAGATTTTTCAGAATTTGTGATATTCTGAAGTCAACCCTAGTTTTTCCATGAAAGTCCCATTTTGTTCCACTTCACTTTTGCCTCCAGCTGCTTTTTTCAGGAATTTAGAATGTTTTTATTTACCGTTTATTTCAATTCAATTTAATTTATTTTTGTATAGCCCAAAATCACAACAACAGTTATCTCGGCGGGCTTCTCAAAATTGTTAATTTAGCAAACAGAGAATGAAGCAGAATAAGAAACAGTCATAATTCAAAAATACAGAATGTCCAACAACAAGCAGCAAATGGAGAATTGTCCCAGCATCTCCTGTCCTTAGACCCTCCTTCTCCGGCAAGGATAAACTCCAAAAACAGTGGGGAAAAAAACAGAGAAACCTCGAGGAGAACCACAGTGAAGGAGAGATCCACTCCCATGGACGGACAGGCAGAGATGGCCAGGACGTATCCACTGCCAATAAGGCTGTCAGTGAGTTCAAAGGGTCTATAAGACCACAATGTGGAACCTTACAAAGCAATAACATTTCCATGGAAACAAGCTGGCACAGTTACAAAGGGCAACATTAAATTGCAAGACATAAGCAGATTAGTGATTTATTTTTTCATTTTAAGATGTTGATTTACACATTTCTTAGAAGACCTTGTGATTTCTTTGTTCTGCGCGTTCCCTCATCAACCCAACACCCCACATGTCAAATCCTTCAGCTAAAGCACGACTGACCAAGATCTGGAGATAAATCCCTGCACTAGTCCTTAAATTAAAGCTTAAATAAACCTAAAACAGACTCTGAAGAGCTTGTAGCCAGCTAGAACGCTATTACCTCCTCAAAAACAGACCCCAAGTTGTGTTTGTTCCATTCACAGATGTTCAAATAACCTTTTAACGATCTGAAATCATCCAGAAGTTAAAAAAAGACAGTGGAAGATTTCTTATTTTCAATTTGAGACTAAATCTGACCTTCATTTTGCAGGGTTTTCGCGCTACGTTGTGTTTTTGTGAATGAAACAAAACACAAGTCCGGGTCAGGAAGCATTATAGAAATATAGATGAGAAAATAGCGTATTGTGGCCTCTTTAAGTCCGGCGTATTCCCACGACTTCCACTTCGCTCTTACAGGCACCATTTGGAGGCCGTCTCTGAAACACTCGCCTTTCATATTTCAGCGTTCTCTCAAATATTCATTTTCCGTCTCAAATGTGCACAGTCAACTGAATCGTGCAAATGTAATAAAGGAACGTGTCTGAAAATAAAGCAATCTGACATTTTTCTCTCAAACTGTGTGATTGCTTCCAGCCCAAACAACGCTAGACACGCTGTACGACTGCAATTCTGACTTTTGCACACCACTTTCTTGTACTTTCGTTGTCAAAGCATCAAAAAGATCTGACAACGAATGCTAAAACACGTATCGAAACATAATTTGAGCAGGTATCGATACTAAAAAGTCACATTCATTGGGAATAATTAAGAAAATACAATGATTTAAAGGTCCTACGTTCATCGAAATTGACTCTCGTGAGCTTTAAACCGCGTTAGACGTCAAGAAACTGCACTTCACGACTACTTTTTATCGTCTGTTCGGTAAAAATCTGCAATTCTGGGGCTGAAATGATGCAAATGAGCTTAGGGAAGGTGTGTGGAGTTTAAAAACACAGTGGAGCACTTCCTGTATCACCACATGACATCGCAAGAGAAGAACATAAATACAGTACGGACGATTTGTACGTTGGAAAAACTCAACTCGAGGAATGTTTCTAAAGAGGAAACAACTTTTTTTTAGGGGATCCTTATTTTAAAAGTGACAAACCTTCACTTCTTTATTCATAGATTTCAAAATAAAGTTGGATTTGACCATTAATGAGGATATTTTATTGCCGACTGGGTGATCGTGTCTCTCTGAACAATTACTCAAGTTTTAAACAATGAAAAACAGGAATTGAACCAGCTACAAAAGGTCTCCATAAGTCGTCAATTTAGACAGTAAATGTAGCCCATCTTTTTCTTTTCAGCGTTCAATTGAACCAGAAATACTGGAAGAAAATACTCAATAAAATAATTTCTAATGCAGATTGTGACAAGGCGATCCAGAAAACATCTCGCAAAAACCAGGTCAATGACTTTTATGTGTGTCCAAGTTGCAATTTCTTCAGTTAAAAAGGTTTAAATTTGATAATAATTCCTCACATCCCTGTAGAACCTCTGACCTCCATGGAAACAAATAATTTTTTTTCCACAAATCCTGAGTTCTTCTGCATGTTTTTTGTCCTTAAAGTGTCAAATGTTCATGTGGTGCGACCGTCCGCCCTTAACTCAGGATTTTTAAACTTCTTTAAAACGTCTCTAAATCTGATCACATTTATTTTCTTTCTTTTTTGTCATATTTTCTGAAGTGTTTTTAGTCCCACATGAAATTTCATCTTTCTTGAATCGATATTTCCTCCATAATATTCAAACAAATATTGTCCGTGTTCCCCCATAATATTCAAACAAATATTGTCCAAGCGTGTCAATTTTTTCAAATCTCAATCTCATGTTCATATGACTCACAACTTAGATTCACATCCCAACATGTTTTAGAAAATAAAACTATTTTAAGGTTATTCTCGGTCGCACCACATGACATTTTTAAGGTCGTAGCCAATTCATGTTCATAAAAAACACTAAAAATGCTCAATATAAATGTCAAACACAGATTTATGCTCCTGACATTGTAAATATTTGAAAAAGTTCAATAGAAACTACATTTTAAAGTCTGTTATACGGCATTGACCCAGATAACAGAAAACAGGGTAAGTCTTTTAACGTAAAAATCATATTCTATTGCCTAAAGAAAGCGTTTTTTATTGGTGTTGGTGTTATTACCGCTGTGATATCGATTACTTAGCATCGAAATAGAGTCTGAAATTCTCTCTCTGCTCCTCGCCCCGTGGACTATTTATGGCACGAGATAATTAATCGTGTATAATTGCAGAAGGTGTTTTTTTGGACGGGGCCGAGCCTGGAACCAGTCATGCGGCGTTCAAACGATCACCGTCACGGCTGTCGCATCGCATACCCCGCGACACGTCCGCCTCTTTAGCGCGCCGCTAACGCTAACGGGACGCAGAAGACGTTTTCGCATGCCAAAGTCGTATGCAAAACGGGGGCCTCGGCGGTTCAAAGGGAGACAAAAGGCCTTTCACTGCCGGAGCCACGAAAGGGTGTAATGATCGTCTATTAGCGTCAGAATTCATCGGCTTCCACTCGGGCGGCGCTGCGAGACATAAAAAGGGTGTCATGGCGTAACTGTAATGCGGTTTAATAGGAAGAGTCATGGAGAGGGTTGCTCGTATTAATAGAAATGGGCTTCAAGTAGACGGTTTAGGAAGATGGAGACAGAAGAGCGAATTGAGTTAAGAGGCAAATCTGCACGACGGTAATAAAAAAAAATTGTGGGAATGTAAAAAAGACGACTGAACCCCTCTGCAAAACGCTGCCAGTCAAGTAGTTCTTCAGTGTTTTTTTTTTACGTTTAACACTTTCTACATTGTAAATATCCTGAAGCAAAGATGGAAAATAAAAGTTGTAAAGCGCGGTACTTAATTTGAGGTTTCTGTATCTTCGCATAAGCTCCATTCACGACGTTTGGAAACACGACGACGACGAACGGGATTTTTGTAAAACCGTGGCGTTCCGTGATGGACGTGACTCTAATCGCGTCTTTGATTTAGTCGGATAAGTAATAATACGCACATTAATAGGCGATTTATGAAAGAAAAAAAGAATACAATGACATCTAGATGAAGAAAACCGGGAAATTTTCTCAGTTTTCCCAGATTTACTACAGCGAACAGATGCCGCAAATGTCTCGTTTTGCTTTTGTACGTGTGAATAGAGCCCTTTTTATGAGCGATACTTTTACTTTTTAGTATTTTTTGCTCCGGTATCTGTGCTTTTACTTACAATGCTTAACAAATAAAAACAAGAAACATAAATAACTTCACAGTATATCAAAAACTTCATCGTTATTCATCGAGAAGATGACCAATTAGAATAACAAAATGGTCCTTGGCGACAAATAATAACCAAAAATGTCACTATTTTGCATGACCTTTGGCGCAGATTACATTGTTTTTCTATAGTTTCTTTTGTTATTGAGTCCAAATAGTTTCTAGCCGTTCCCAGAGACTTGCTTTAGATGAGATTTTGGTTCCTTTTTTGCAAAACATTAAACTTGAAAATGTATGGATAGTTATATTTTAGCATTAAAGATCTGGTTTTGGAATAAAGATCTTGCACATACTGGAGGATTAACCATTATACAAACATAAAAATATATTTTGGTAAAAGTTGCATGAAAAATCTACTGTTATTATTGGATGTTAAGCTCATCTATCTCCATGGAAACAAATATCTGACGCAAACAAGCAAAGTTACAGGTCAAATCTATGGAGTTTTTGTTTCTTTTTTAGTTTTTTTGTATTGAATTTTTGAGATGGATGAACAGATTCTCAAAAAGCCTCAGTTCTTTTGATCATAATTTATGTTTGCGTCAATACAAATATATAATCGATTCAGTTGTTTCTGTTGAAAAAAAATCTGCAAAAATCTTTTTCACTACATTTGATTCCGTATTATATCTGCAAATCTGTTTAAAAATATTTGTACTTTTGACTTTTTAAGAACTTTTTAAATATGCACTTAATAAGTCCTTTTTTTCATGTGATCCTTTTTACATTTACTTCAGTTTATTTTGCTCCAGTATTGGTACTTTTACTTAAGCAACAAAATGAGTATTTGGAAATATGAAAAGATGTTACATTTGCATATTTTACTGTTAAATTTGCATATTTTACTGTTAAATTTGCATATTTTACTGTTAAATTAGGGCAGCAGTGGAAACACCTTAAACTGAGCGGTGGTTTAATAAATTTGTAAGTAACACGACATGAGTATTTCTTCCACTGCAGTGAAAACATTTAACCCCAGTAAACGAAACAACATGAGCACTTGACTCCTCAGAGGATCCACCCTTTGCTTTGAGCTTCATGATGAATCCTGAAACGGGCTTCAGGCTTCATTAGTGGAGCGTCCAGAGAGTCCAGAGCAAACCAAAGGGTAAAGGTTATTTTGAACGATCTGAAACCAAGTTCTAGTCGGGCGACGGCAGCTCAATGGGGCGACGGTAACTCAGCAATTTGTCCGCTGAAGATTGGATGTGAACATCATTAGCTGGGCTTTTGTTGTGTCCTTGGGCAAGACACTTAACCCGCCTTGCCCCCCAGTGTCTGTGTACACATGTATAAATGTGTGTTGAGCCTTGAAAGTTGAAAAATGTGACTATTTTACCATTTACCGTAATATTGTTCTCTCCGTGTGTCTAGCCTTGAAAGTGGAAAAATGTGACTATTTACCATTTACCGTAATATTGTTCTCTCATCAATAACATACCTGGAGTTATATTTATTTATTTATTTATTTATTTATTTTTTTGGGTTTGTTTTGTGGCGTTGACGACCAAATAAACTACCCCGGCTACAACTACTATTTGCCGGTTTATCTTCTGTGAAAAAAAGCCCATTGCCTCCTAAAAAAGTCTCGGAAAATGTGTTTTTTCGTTTAAATTTACCAAGATTGTTGCATCATAGGTAGAAACTCTTCTCAGTTTTTAAGCCCGTAAACCATCGGCAAACTCGTAAGCTTTCCTGCTGCCAGTACTACATTTTTCCGTATTTAATCAATCTTGAAATGGTATTATTATTAGCGCGCGGGTTGAGCAGTGTTTTAGCGGACAAGAATCTAACTATCCAATTAGCCGTTTCATATTAGCGCGTCGCCTGTAATTCCATCATTTGCAACCTATCTGAATGACTTTTAGATAATTGGTGGCATTTGGGTGACGCTCTGATGTACAGTAGACGCTAGCTTCGCCGTTTCAGTATAGCGAGCTCGCCAGCGATCCTCAGCCTCACGCTAATCAGACAATTAATCACCATTTCATGAATTTAATGACTTACTTAGGCCCTGTTCTACATAATAGGTTTTTAACATTCAAATACATGCCCGGGTTTCTAATGAGGCGCTCCCCGACTACTCGCTAAGCCTTGAAATTCAATTGACAGATTCTGATGAGCTAAAAGCGTAAAGTTGCTAAATCAAATCAATCGTTGTTTGGTTTTTCGGAAATAGCGACTGTGCTAGCGGCGGGAGTAGTGCTAAGTTGTACAGATACTAAAGCGGAAAAAATAAAAAAGTAAAAGTGTCGCGTGAAAAATCTACTTAAAAGTTCACTGTGTAACTTTTTTTAGTTGCCCCCGAAGAATGTTATGTTTGGAATGTTCCGCAGTGCGACGTTAAGCTTATCTGTTTCCATGGAGACGAATATCTGACGCAAACGAGCAAAGTTACAGGTCAAATCTGTGGAGTTTTCTGTTTCTTTTTTAGTTTTTTTGTATACAATTTTGTGAATTGAATAAATTGCTATAATTTCTGGGGTTTTTTTGGGGTTTTTTTGTCAATAAAATTCAGCACAAATGTAACAAAATCACTACATTTTAAACCTTATATCTGTAAATCTGTGCATAATAGTACAAAAAGCTGTACTTCTGACTGCCTTAGTACATTTTTAAACGGGTACTTTAATACTTCTACTTATTTTTACATACTCTAAAAGTGTACTTAAAGATTAAAAAGCGTTTCTGAGCTACTTAAAGCTTGAAATGTTATTTTAATAAAGATTTCTGGTGCATTTTGTTCAACTGAAACAAAACGATCAAGCTGTTTTTATCTATTTGTATATTTTTGTTTGCTCAAATTCAAAAAGTCATAAAAAAATAACCTCATAAATAATCAGCAGGTCTCAAACAATAATAAAAAAAACCAAAACAAAACACTTTTACTTTTCAGTCGTTTTCAAAAATGTAGCAGAAAATAGTATCTGCTTTCAAATGAAGTGAAGTAAAAGTAAAAAGTATCCACCTTAAAATCTACTTAAAGCTGCATTGTGTAACTTTTCTTACTTGCCCCCGAGGAATGTTATTTTTGGAATGTTCCGCAGTGCGACGTTAAGCTTATCTGTTTCCATGGAGACGAATATCTGACGCAAACGAGCAAAGTTACAGGAGTTTTTGTTTCTTTTTTAGTTTTTTTGTATTGATTTTTTGTAATTTAATAACTGCGAGATGGATAAAGCTGCATTGTGTAACTTTTCTGGTTTTTAAATGCTTTTTTTTCATAGAGATGTTACTGTTTTGTCAGGAATGTTTCACAGTTCTGGGGTTTTTTTGGGGTTTTTTTGTCAATAAAATTCAGCACAAATGTAACAAAATCACTACATTTTAAACCTTATATCTGTAAATCTGTGCATAATAGTACAAAAAGCTGTACTTCTGACTCTCTTAGTACATTTTTAAACGGGTACTGTAATACTTTTACTTATTTTTACATACTGTGGAACATTTTAAAGCATAAAGTTGCATTTTTTATGAAGATGCTCCACAGTGTGTCTTTAAGTGAAAGTATTAAAAATGTACTTAAAGATTAAAAAGTGTTTCTGTACTATTTGAAGCTTGAAATGTCATTTTAATTCAAATTTCTGGTGCATTTTGTTCAACTGAAACAAAATAATCTAGCTGTTTTTATTTATTTGTATATTTTTGTTTGCTCAGAATCGAAAAATCATTAAAAAAAATAACCTAATAAATAATCAGCAGGTCTCAAACAATAATTAAAAAAAAACACTTTTAGTTGTTCAAAAATGTAGCAGAAAATACAAGTATCTGCTTTCGAATGAAATGAAGTAAAAGTAAAAAGTATCCACCTTAAAATCTACTTAAAGCTGCATTGTGTAACTTTTCTTACTTACCACCGAGGAATGTTATTTTTGGAATGTTCCGCAGTGCGACGTTAAGCTTATCTGTTTCCGTGGAGACGAATATCTGACGCAAACGAGCAAAGTTACAGGAGTTTTTGTTTCTTTTTTAGTTTTTTTGTATTGATTTTTTGTAATTTAATAACTGCAAGATGGATAAAGCTGCATTGTGTAACTTTTCTGGTTTTAAATGCTTTTTTTCATACAGATGTTCTTGTTTTGTCAGGAATGTTTCACAGTGTGGCATTAAACCTTAATATCCAGACCACATCACAATCAGAATATAGTTTTTTTTAGGTATTTTTGAGCAATAAAACCACTTGTAATTGAAAATATTTAAGTTAGAGCTGTTTAACGTCGTTTTTATTTCGTTAGCTTCCACTTTTTAGCTTGAACTGTGCAGATTTGGCGCTAGCAAAGAAACACTTGTTCTGTTTTTGTCGGCGAAAGTGGCGGGAGCGGTTTTGAAGTGGGATATTTGTCTCGCCCAAATCGACATCTTCATCTTCAACGTTTTCTTCTTCTTTTTCCGTGTTCAGATCGCGGGTTTCGCTCGACTGATTTCTTATGCACGAGCTGAGGCGGAGTTTACTCATGTTTATGTAGATCTGGCACATCATCAGCAGGAGAACGCCGCACTATCCCAATTAACACGTTTGTAATAAATCTTCAACTTTTGTATTCAAATCCGGCGCAGATAAAGAGACGGTGCTTGTTTTTGTGACTAATTGCGTTGGGCTTGTGAGAGTTACGATGATTAGAAATTTGGGATTTGTAGATTCGTGAATATGAACGCATTCCCAAATTGTTATAACTTTACAAACAAGTAAATAAAAGCCTCCCTACATTTGGAACTGTATTATATCTGCAAATCTGTGCAAAATATTTGTACTTTTGACTTTTTAACAACTTACTAAACATGTTCTTTAATATTTTTACTTAAGTCAATTTTTTAATATGCAATTCTTTACATTTATTAATTTTTTAATTTTTTTTTGCTCCAGTAACGGTACATTTTCTATTTTCTTAAGTAACAAAATTGAGTGTCTGTAATCAAAATTTAGCTTTTTTTTTTAATTATGACATTTGAACCTGTATTATATCTACAAATCTGTTCAAAATATTTGTAC
>KN492403.1:0-11434 GCA_000787155.1 Scartelaos histophorus
GGACACTCAACATAAATAAGTTAAATAGTATTTAAACATTCTGTTAAAAGCGTACAGTGAAAGTGGGACAGTATTTAATAGATTGTTTGTATTTAGTATTTTACATGTAAGAGACTTGTCAACAGCACAAATCAGCTCACCTGTTGTAATTCTTATTTAAAAACGCAGTGGAGCATTTCCTGTATTACCGCATGACATCACAAATGTGCAGGTTTTCTGAGTTTAACATGTCCGAATGAAACAAAACACAACTCCAAGTGCGTCTGTGATGATTAAATAACATTATAGATTAGAAAATAGCGCAATATAAAGTCTTTAATATAAACATTCTATAAGATGTCACATATAGCAAGAGATTTCAGAGTCAACTTTTACTTTTAATTATCCTCAACCGCTTTGATTTTGCAGACATAGAAGAAGAGAGGCTTTAAAAGTTATTGATTCAGTACAGCCCACTCATTGCTGGCGGGCAAGGATTACTCTGAAAGACAAAGAACGCTAAAATATTGAGATAGTTACCACCATCAGTCAGGAATTTAGATGGTAATGCTTCGAATAAGAGCAAGACGACTCATGACCGTCCATCTATTGAGCTGTGCAGCCTTGGCAATTTAAATGAAAAAGAATGAACTGAAATAGATGAAATAATGGCACCGGTGCGTCCTCCTGTTCCCCAAACAACCAACCAGGCATCCTCACCTCACCCCAGCACCATCGCGCCTCCAGCTACGTCTTTAAAGGGCCCGTGTATATACGCTGTTTGCTAATATGTGTTATTATGCTGTTTCTACATCACAAATATACCTGGAGTTGTGTTTACTTCCTTTCACAAGTTTATTTTTGCAAGTGCACTGTAGGTCTATGTAAACACCTAAATTCCCACATGTATGTATCACTACTTATTATTACAATACACTGAAAATGCAATGTATTTTACACTTTTTATTATTTAAATGATGAGACTAAAGCTGAATCTGCTCCTCACTCTGCTGCTGCTCTAAAGCGCTCGGTGCACAGGGACTATTTTCTCACTTTAAACTAAGTTATGGATGGAGAAGGCCTAAATATGTCTTTGTGGATTATCTTGGAACAATGTTTAAGAAAACACCACAGACTCAATCCTGTCCATAGGTGAATTAGACACATGTACATTTAATTAGAGTTTTTTTTTTTTTTTTGCATTTTAAAGCAGGAGTGAGCTGTTATTTTTGTCATGGGGCAACATGAGAAATCGAAAATATTGTGGCAGGCTGGGTCAAAACGCTTAATTCAATTCTACATAATTTAATTGTTTTTCTTTTTAAAAGGCAGTAAATAGCATTGTTTTACTGCGCTGGTCAGACTGTCATGACTAAACAATGAAAAAGTGAGGTTGCCTTACAAAAAATGGCATTTAAAAAAACACAAAAATAAAAGCAATGCAGCTTTAGTCCATGATGTGGTAAAATAAGAAAAATATGTATA
Organism: Scartelaos histophorus; assembly: GCA_000787155.1. Taxonomy (NCBI): domain Eukaryota; kingdom Metazoa; phylum Chordata; class Actinopteri; order Gobiiformes; family Gobiidae; genus Scartelaos; species Scartelaos histophorus. Next base: position 1,465 of record KN492403.1, read on the forward strand.
TTTTGTAATTCCAAATTATCTTAAAAGGGGCCGGTCAGAGTCAACCAAAGGGCCATGTGGGGGCTGGGACCTGGACCATGCCCAGGTCTGATTTAAAGATCCCTGACACAATATATTACTATAGTTGCTTTACTAAAGATGCAACTTGAAATGAAATGCAACGTTCCAGACCTGGAGCGAGGTGTGCAGCCCTGTCATGCCAACGCCAAATGTAAAGATGGGGGATAATTGTGTGCACAGTCTTGTGGCAATTCGAGATCTCGTGGTACAAGAAACTGGAGTCGTTGGAGGAGACTTCAGACTCTTCCTTGCCGAGCTCTCCTCTGCTCTGGTAGTGTTTTCCCCGTCAGAGCCGACTGTGCAGAGAGCAGTTCGTCAGGTCAAATCCTCTAAAACTGCAGGCCCTCCGGTGTAAACTTCCCGTACTGAGCGATCTCTGCGAGTACAAGATTTCATCCCCTCCCAAATAATCTCCCTTGTGGATCAATAAATATTATCCAAGTCTATGTCTAATATTAGCTGCAGTGCTATTTTGAAGCCGATATCGAATCCTGCAAATTTTTTAGTATCAGCGCCAATATCAGAGACCGGTATCATATCGGTGCATGTAAAACATCGAAAACACTGAGCGGTTGGTAATACTGCATATGTCTTGACAATCTGTATTCATAAAATGCGTCTCCACCATTTTGTTTTCGGCATCATCTGAAAGCTCCGGAATACAAATCACTTTGAAGAACAAATCTTAACTTTCTTGTGCGCTCAGTCACACACACAGTTTGGCCACCTCCCTCCCTCCATCTCTGACAGTACCTGAGGGGAGAGGCCACCTGCGGACCGAGCCGAGCCCGAGTCGACAGCTGTGTGCACACTCTCTCCGGTGGCCTTCAATTATTCACTCGTCCCCCCTTCCTTCCCTCCGCCCTTCTCCGCGCTCTGCCCTTTTCATCCGTCCTCCTCCCGTTCCCCCAAAACTACCAACCCTCACCCACCCTTACCACCCTCACCCACCCTCACTCCTCTGATCTGTGCTGCTGTTTCCTCATTACAAACACACCTGTCCATGTTTCTTTTCATTCATTCGCTCACGTTTAACACACAAACCCCTATTATATATTTAAACTGTTTTTCTATCAAACTGAAAACACTCCAAAACTGCAAAAAAGCACTTAAATCTATCAGAAAATGACTTAAAACATTTATTTAGTTGACAAATTCTCTTAAAATAAACTCCCTCTAGACTTGAATTAAGCAGCCTCAGAACTACTAAGCAGATAATAAACCTGAAAACAAGATGAATAACATGATAAGTTTTAAAATCTTGAAAATTTGCAGTGCGTGTTGTAATACAGGAAGTGCTCCACTATGTTTTTAAACAATTTGATGATTTTTGATTGACCTAGAGCTGGAATAACCAATCACTACTAAACAAAATGTGCTAAAATGTGCTAAAATGTGCTAAAATGTGCTACTTCATGACGTCACAAGTTGGAACAGAGGTTTAGAGATGTAAAAAGACTAAAAATAAAGGATTACTCGTGCGGGAATGAAGCGAAACACAACTCCAGGTGTGTTTTTGAGGACGTTAAAGCGGCACAAGAGTCAGTTTTACGTCACATAGCGCCTGTAAAAACTCACCGCGTTTAATCTTTTTCCATCAGTTCATTATTTTTCTCACTTCACTCCGCTGCAGCCTCTCATCCTCTGTCTTTTCTGTGTGTCTGAGCGTGTCTGGCTGGGTTCATCCTCCTGTGTTCCCCCCCCTAAGATTGATGACTACCTGCGCCGAGGAGAGAGGAGCTGTTTAAAGATGCATGGGGTGACGGGGCCAACTTCTCCGCTCCGTCTCCTGCGCCCAACGGCTCGTCTGACGGCACCGTCACCTCACACGCCGTTTTCTGTAGATTCCAGATACAGACTTTAAAGCGCCTATGACGGGTTCTGAGGATTTTTGTCATTTTGACTTGATTTGGTGGGATAATACCTGTTAAAAATGTATATTATAGCTGAAAATTACAAGAAGTAAAGAGTTCTTATGGCGCACGGCACAATTTAGACGCGATAAACAACATTGTGCTGATACTTTTGATATTATTTCAACTACCACTTAGACTTAGACTTACACTTTATTGATCCACAAGGGAAATTTGACTTTTTTTTCCAGTTTTCCCAGAATACTGATCTTTGTGTCAAAAAATGCACCAGTTTCATTCAATTCTTCATTGCAAATTTCTCTAATCTGGCCAAGATTTTAAAACTTATAGCATTATTTTCAGATTTATTATCTACTTACTAGCTCTGAAATTGATTAATTATAGTCTAGAGGTAGTTTATTTTAAGATATCTTTTCAAGTAAAATTATCTTGCTGCACGGACAGATAATTTCACTACTTTTACCGTATTTTTGGGGCTATAAAGTGCACCGGATTATAAGGCGCAGTATCAAATAATATGTCAGTTGTGTCATTGTCCACACATAAGGAGCATCGGATTATAAGGCACAATAAGAGAAACAAAACGCGTGTCGGATAAATCGAACTTTATTCAGGTCATTTACAATAACTCTCAGTTGTAGCTAACACAAAAATACAAGTTGGGTGATGCTGGACAAGGGGGGAGCACTATTTTAGTTGGTTTAGTTTTTAGTTTAGTATTATTTGTTGTTTTGGTATTAAGATTATTTGCCTTATGTTACTTTAATTAAGTTGGTTATTTAATGTAATTTCCCCCCCTCTTATGTTCTTATGTGGTTGGTACCCATGTATTTAAGCACCAGTTCTGTCTGGTTAGGGGCTCTGGTTTGTTCTGTTCAGTTTGATTTAAGTTAAACCCCCGTTAGGCCTGACTATTTCTGTTATTTTGAGCCTTGGTTAAATTATATTTTTGAATTTATTAAATTTAAAACTTTCTGTTTGGTCCACGACAATAACATAAAATCGGTTGGAGGTTAAACACCACCAAAGGTCACACATAAGGCCACTGGATTATAAGGCCACTGCTGATTTTTGAGAAAATGTGATGAATTTAGATGCGCCTTATAGTCCGAAAAATACGGTAAATAAAAGGTGTTTTTTTTCTATTACAGTCATGCTACCAGGAAGTAATCTGAAACCTAAAAAAACTTGTGAAAACTGTTTTTGAAATTTCCAGTGAAACGTTAAATACGACGATCTTAAGTGAGTTCTAGTAAAATGAGTAGGCCAACCTGTCATCGGCACTTTCAGCCCACGTTGGAAAAAGGAGGGGAGGAAACATTGAGGGAGGAATGCTGAGCGGAGAGAAGACGGCGTGAAAAATGATGCCAGAGATGACCCCCGACTCCTCGACAGTCCACAAAAGGTTGCCAGTCATCAGAATGATTCACTGAAACCGGGAGAGGGGAAGATTGCTACGCCTGAGCTCCGGTCGGTAGTTTGCAAAACGATTTGCTGTAGAGATTTTGGGTTTCTCACAATGTCTTGATCCAGGCTGAGCACACAGAAGATGGAAACTGAATCTAGACCAATTCTACTCCAAACTGACAGCGACAACCAAAACATATAATAGTGTATATCACTCAGACGCTAAATAACAGGGTTTGGACTCGAGCGCACAAGAGCAATACCAAAACTGTATTGATAACGTGACATCATGCTGGGGGTGTTACCATGGAGACCTAATGCAAACCATGCCAAATAAATTTTACCATCTTCTGAAAACTCAAGAAAAAACACAAAACAGATACAACACATTTTCAGAAGTCTGCGATCAATACGAGCGCTTATGTTCCTATTTAGGAGTTTGATTTTCAACCAAAAGGTGAAAAACTGTTGGCTAACGCAAGCTAGCTTATGACTGTAATGTTATTTGAGTGGGATTTGTTTAAGCAATCTGAAACCTAAAAAAACTTGTGAAAACTGTTTTTGAAATTTCCAGTGAAACGTTAAATACGACGATCTTAAGTGAGTTCTAGTAAAATGAGTAGGCCAACCTGTCATCAGCACTTTCAGCCCACGTTGGAAAAAGGAGGGGAGGAAACATTGAGGGAGGAATGCTGAGCGGAGAGAAGACGGCGTGAAAAATGATGCCAGAGATGACCCCCGACTCCTCGACAGTCCACAAAAGGTTGCCAGTCATCAGAATGATTCACTGAAACCGGGAGAGGGGAAGATTGCTACGCCTGAGCTCCGGTCGGTAGTTTGCAAAACGATTTGCTGTAGAGATTTTGGGTTTCTCACAATGTCTTGATCCAGGCTGAGCACACAGAAGATGGAAACTGAATCTAGACCAATTCTACTCCAAACTGACAGCGACAACCAAAACATATAATAGTGTATATCACTCAGACGCTAAATAACAGGGTTTGGACTCGAGCGCACAAGAGCAATACCAAAACTGTATTGATAACGTGACATCATGCTGGGGGTGTTACCATGGAGACCTAATGCAAACCATGCCAAATAAATTTTACCATCTTCTGAAAACTCAAGAAAAAACACAAAACAGATACAACACATTTTCAGAAGTCTGCGATCAATATGAGCGCTTATGGTCCTATTTAGGAGTTTGATTTTCAACCAAAAAGTGAAAAACTGTTGGCTAATGCAAGCTAGCTTATGACTGTAATATTATTTTGGCTAACGCAAGCTAGCTTATGACTGTAATGTTATTTGAGTGGGATTTGTTTAAGCGTACAGATCATCTCACCCGTTATAGTTCCACCTCAGTACTTTCCGGTCAGATTGTGTTAATTAAAGCTCAGATTAAAGTCTAACAAAGTCTCAGAAATAGCAGTGCCTACTGTTAGCGTCACACCCCCAGGTAATGATGATGACAAAGAATCAATACGAGCGATCAATACGAGCGCTTATGTTCCTATTTAGGAGTTAGATTTTCAACCAAAAAGTGAAAAACTGTTGGCTAATGCAAGCTAGCTTATGACTGTAATATTATTTTGGCTAACGCAAGCTAGCTTATGACTGTAATGTTATTTGAGTGGGATTTGTTTAAGCGTACAGATCATCTCACCCGTTATAGTTCCACCTCAGTACTTTCCGGTCAGATTGTGTTAAAATAAAGCTCAGATTAAAGTCTAACAAAGTCTCAGACAGAGCAGTGCCTACAGTTAGCGTCACACCCCCAGGAAATGATGATGACAAAGAATCAATACGAGCGATCAATACGAGCGATCAATATGAGCGCTTATGGTCCTATTTAGGAGTTTGATTTTCAACCAAAAGGTGAGAAACTGTTGGCTAACGCAAGCTAGCTTATGACTGTAATGTTATTTGAGTGGGATTTGTTTAAGCGAACAGATCATCTCACCCGTTATAGTTCCAACTCAGTACTTTCCGGTCAGATTGTGTTAATTAAAGCTCAGATTAAAGTCTAACAAAGTCTCAGAAATAGCAGTGCCTACTGTTAGCGTCACACCCCCAGGTAATGATGATGACAAAGAATCAATACGAGCGATCAATACGAGCGCTTATGGTCCTATTTAGGAGTTAGATTTTCAACCAAAAGGTGAAAAACTATAGGCTAACGCAAGCTATCTTATGACTGTAATGTTATTTGAGTGAGATTTGTTTAAGTGCACAGATCATCTCACTTGTTATAGTTCCAACTCAGTACTTTCCGGTCAGATTGTGTTAATTAAAGCTCAGATTAAAGTCTGACAAAGCCTCAGACAGAGCAGTGCCTACTGTTAGCGTCACACCCCCAGGGAATGATGAAGACAAAGAATAAATAACGACTTTAACATACCATCCTCGTGGATATCTACCTTAAATGGGACGTAATGTCAGTTTTTCGGGTGGAGAGTCCGCCACTCGCTTGTCTCCATGGCGATTACATTACCTAGAAAGTTCCACACTATGGCATTTTAATAGTTGAATTAAACCTGCTCAAAGTAAGGATGTTTTTCAAGGTGTTTTCTTAGCGATATAAAACAGATGTAATTGAATAAATGCAAAATCAATACTGTATGTTTAACGCCACATAACCCAATAACATCCCCATGGAGACTAGCAGGTGGTGCACCCTCCACCGGGACACTTACAGCCCAATCCAGCAAAACTTTAATCACATTATTTGCTCCAGAGCGATATCAAATTGGCAAATCCCTGAGCCTATTACTGAATCCAATCGATACTTTTCAATCACTAGGAAACAAAACAGACTAATTGCTGCAGTTATATTATTTTTCCATTCATTTAAAATGCTAATTTCTATCAATGACGGCGTTACGCTCTGGCAGCTCTGGTTTCCCACATTAATGAAAACCAATACACCGATACTCAAAACCTAAAACAGACTCACTAAATAATCGTGAAACAGAATCAAAATAACTGGACTTCCTAAACCTTTGGAGGAACATTTCGTGATTAGCCAAGTAGCTCCTTTTGGCTTTGTGTTGTGAATGTGGCTGTAGTTATGCCTGGACGTCTCAAGAACTGCTTCAATTAATAGAAAAAGGAACAAACCGTCCCCTGAAATACAAAATGAGTGAAAAGAAGAATTATCTCGGTCACATATGCCTGAGTTAAACCTGCAGATCTTCCATATGCAAAGATAAATGGATCAGATTTTCCACACCATCACCACACCGCTCATGCCAGAGAGCGTGAACTTCTGTCGTATTAAGCGCTTCATCGATATAAATGATATTTCCCCAAATCTATGCATCAATAATACGACCGCGCGCTCATCATTTGATCCAATAATGATCTTTACGTCGCGCCGTGCGGTAAAACACATTAGCGAGGAGAGTCAAAAGGTCCGCGCCGCCGTAATTATAACAAACTCGATCGCTTAGGTCCTGAGAACATAAGAGGGGAAAGTATGCGACCTGTGAAGTGACCCTCGATTACTAAATGAGTGTTTGACCCGCGCTCGCTAATAGACTGTCCGCGACGAAGCGAGAGAAGAAAAGGAACGAGAGCGAATCTCCACACCGACGATCAGAAGGATGCCCGTCATGTCGTCTCCGAATGACGTAAGGTAATTACGGCGAGGTTAGCGCTAAGGTGAGAAGTTAATTACGCTAATTTATTGATTCATCGTTGGATTTATACAGCGCCTTTCATGACACACAAAGCACTTTACAAAGCGTTATTCATCCAGACCACACTCAAGATGCTATTGTGCCCACGTTCTCCCGGGGGCCGAAGCGAGGCTGCCAATCTGCGACGCCGGCCCCTCCGACTCGCACGCACTCCACGTTCATACAATCAATGTGGGTGAAGTGTCTTGCCTAAGGACACAACAATAGTTTGGTCACTGGCTTCCCGCTGTGGCACTCAGTATTCCCAGCGGTTCTCAGTTCAAATAATGAACAGGACAGTTTAGCATAACAAGTGCACGTGGAGACAACAGTGGATGGTGTTACAGCCCCAGACCTTCAGTTTCCGCCTCCAGCCTCCTCCCCCTGTTTAAGAAGATCACAGCTCCTGTTCAGGGCTGTGGCCTTTGTGGCCAGTCTGACAATGTGTCTCATTTGTGTCAGTCACTTTGTGTTTGTACTAGTGTGTGACTTTTATGTGTTGAGACACTCGGTTTTGGTTTAGTTTGTTCAGTTTTGTGCCTCTTGATTTTTTCACTTTGTGGTTTTCTTTGGGACATTTGTGGTTTTGGTTTATTTTTGTGTCCCTTAGTTAATCACTCGTTTTGTGAACTCACGTGACCCGTTTTAGCACAAAACTTGTTTTATGTTAAATCTGTTGTGTTGTTTCTTAACTCTGTTGTGGTTTCTTAACTTGGTTTAGTTATGTACATATGTATTACCATGTTTTGTTAAGTTAAACCTTTTACACACCTGTTAATTAAACATTACTTATTTATTCCATTTCCACCATGGTGTTTTTTGTTACTTCCCACACCCGAGCTGAGCTGGGTCGTAACAGATGGACAGAGAAATCCAGCTCTGGGTGCATAATATTACTATTGTCTATATAAACTACTTCTAGTTTGTACTATTATTGGTATTTGATTACAAGAATGTGTGGGTTATAATATGCATAACAGCTCACAAATGAAAATCCGTCAGGTAAAGGACCAGAGAACATGTAAAGCTGTATATGAAATCATGAGTGCACAGATACTGAAGTGCAAAAGGCCTTTCACTGCACAAGTACCACGAGAGAAAGAAGCTATAAATAATAACAGAACTTTTAATCATAAACTGTTACCAGATTAAACGTTGGCTTCACTCAATCACTGCTCTTGTGCATAATTAGGGTTCATTTCTTCTTAAACAAAAACACATTTTAAAAGGGTCTAAATTACACTGATGTAAAAAAAACAGAGTTGTGTTTGGTTTTATTCACATGTTTAACACACAAACCCTGCGTATTTAGACTGAGTTCTTCTGTCAGACTTTAAGCACTCTGTCCCACCTCGCCATGCGCTCCACTGCGTTTTTAAACTCCATACACCTTCACTAGAATCACTTGGATAATTGCGTATTACTACAAACTATTAAACAAAAGGTAAAAAGTAGCATGAAATGAAACAAAACACAACTCTGGATGCGTTTTTAGGAGGAAACATTATAATTTAATCTTACATGAGTCTATTTCGTGTAATAAAGGCCCTTTTGTGATGTATAATTTTATCTTATGCATCTTTATTGTTCTTGAACTGAGTGTGAATAGTTACTTGTCATGAAAAACACCCACAAACAGGATGTGTTAACAGTCTTACTTCTGTTTATACATATAGTTATTCTGTAATAGGTTTATAAGTGAATAAATCCGCAGTGTTTGCAGAAGAGAAGATGAGGCTTTTCAAAGTGCAATAAGAAGAAGCAGACGTCTTGTTGCTGTATCTCACAAACCCTTTCGCGCATCACACGGACAAATGACGAGAATTTGGGGAAGAGTCGCGAAAAATACTTACTGACAACAAAAATAAAGTGTATTTCTTAAAAGGTGGAGTAACAAAACCAAATGATACGGCGTCTGTAAAGGACCAGAGCGTCGCGTCGCGCTCAGACTCACGCTCTGTCCAACCATGAAAGTGCAGGAAATTTCCCCCAGAGAGAAAAACAAAAGATAAGAGAGCCTTAAAAACAAAAAAGGCGAGTGACCGGAAAGCAAAACCCGTGGAGGAAAACAGGTTTTGACGGAAGCGCCGACAGACTTTACGCCGAATTGACAAGCGGAGATCAGACGGAGCGGCCGACGACTGCTCAATATACTATAGCCCCGGGATGCACAGGTACCTTCTTTGTCTGCTCGGAAAATGAAGGTCCGGAGGGTAGTGACCACTTCAAACTTGTTCTCTCCCAGGCCTCGCACCTGCCGGATCGCGCTGGTCAGAATCATGCCTTTGGAGTACATCTCCTACGCACAGAAAATCAAAAGAACAAGAAGTCAGCAGTGGTGGAAGAAGTGCTCCGTTGTGTTTTATTTAAAGAGCCTATACTGCCTATACTGTTATAAAGCTGTTTCCTTATCACAAAAATGCCCGGAGTTGCATTTTGTTTCATTCACAGGTGCTTCTCCATGTCTGGAAACACTCGGGAAGTGCTCCACTGTGTTTTTCAACTCCGCACCTTCATTAGATTCATTTGGCTAATTCGAACCTTGGAATTCACTGAACAAAAAGGTCAAAAGTAGCTGTGAACTTGAAAACTGCAGCTTTGTGACGTCACAAAGTGTCAATGAAGCAAAACACAACTCCATGTATATTTTTTTATGAAGTAACAACTTTGTATCACGGCTTTAATATCACAAGAATGCATTATGAATAATATAGGACATTTAAGCAAAAGTACAAATACCAGAGCAAAAAAAACTTCAGGTAAAAGTAAAATCTACTTAAGTAAATGTATTAAAGAACCTGTTTAAAAATTTTTACTTACTCTCTTTTTTTAAATACATTTTTAGAATTTAAAATACACTGATTTGAATAAAAAATGCTGAATATTTTTTTTCCTAGCTGGTTTTCTCTCTGTTTTTTTTAATATATATATAAAATTGTGTTAAAAATA
>KN492405.1:8064-24931 GCA_000787155.1 Scartelaos histophorus
GGAGGGGGACATGTCTATCATTGGGGTCCTTATACTCTGTCCCCCCCTTGTCGACTCCCTTGCTCCAAAGTGTTCTCTTCTCCCAGGCCCAAGGGTTTTAGGGGCCTTTAATTGGACCCTTTCCTATTAATTTATATTAGAGAGGGGCCAATATGATCCTATATCCCCAGGGTTGCAAATTTCTGTCAATGGGCCTACGACGAAGTAACTGGAGAGTGCTCTACTCAGTTTAAGTTACAGATATAGGCCCACACAGATGCCTGACTATGTCCTTTAGCAACAACAATTCACCTGTAAGACTGGTTTATAAACTCATGCTTTCATCAATTAGGTGCATTTACTATATAATGCATGTAAAACACTATTAATCTTAACCAGGAGAAATTAAAATCAGGTACAATAAGGCCTTTAATTTGTATTTTCTACTAGCAACCATCAATCAGACCACAACACAGACAGAGGTACCACCATTGTTCCATTAATCAAAATGAGGAGCAGTGTCTTTAGAAGTTTTGTATGGGCAGCACATGTGTTACCGCAATGACTAATCCAGTCTAATAATTAAATTCCTTTAAAAATTGTAGAAAGTCGTTATCTCCCTCCACAGGACCAGCCTCCCCCTGCTTAATCAACAAACACATTAATCACCGCCGTAATTATCCAACTCGAGGCACCTACCTGTTTTCTTCATCCTGGTCATTTATTTATTTAACTCCCCGACCATGCAATTCTAGTTTCCCCCATGTCTACATATGTATTGTGCAACGTAATACATCATTTATATCCTGCAATGGCCCCAGACTTGAAATTATGCTTTTAATGCAGTCCTAAGTGTTTACAAAGCAATTACATAGCTACGTTTTATTTGTTAAAATTCAATGACGTTTGTTTAGGAGAAAAAAGCTGAAGATAATCTATTTTTCATGGTAATTGCGGTCGTTGCTGCGGTCCCATTTTTTCCCCCCGGAGAGAAAAGTGGATGTGGAGTTTGAAAATGTACGCTTTGTTAATAGGGTCAGTGTTAGCGCTGTCATTATCGGTATCGTTCTCGACTTAAGCTAATCGCTCCTTACCTGAACGACAAAGGACCCACGGGGGAAAGAAGGGATCTGAGAGGAGATGGTGATTATTATATTGTAAGAAGAGCCAAGACCGCTTCCTGTTCAGATAATTAAGGGAAAGTGAGATGGGGAGAGAGGAAAAAAGGAGATAAAATATTCAAAACACAGAAGAAAGTGGAGTATTAGGTCCTTCCAGTGAAACGCCTTGAGGCACTCTTAAGGGCTGTAGTTCTACTTCCTGTTATGGGACTTGGCAACTGCATTGATTTTAAACCAGTGTCCCAGGAAGGCCAGCGTGCCTTGAGGTATTGGCTTGGATTAAAGTCCGTTTTCACTAAGTTAATTCACACATGCATTAAATTTAATCATATATATGGCTTTGCTCTTATTTGATTTTACTGGTTTATTGTTTTAGGACTAATATGTTTTAATCTGTGTTTAATGAGTGTTTATTTTATTATTATATTATTATTGTTGCTTTTAGTGTGTATTTGTGCAGCACTTTGGAAACTGCTTGTTTATGAAATGTGCTATATAAATAAAGTGGATTGGATTGGATATATATGTTTTAATTTCCTGAGCTACTTCAGAACCAGATGAGGAAAAAAAACAATCATCATTACCAAATAAAAAGATAGACAAAGACAGAATAGAAAGAACCATGTACAGACAGGGACAGAGGTAATGTCTACACCGATTTGATAATATTTTAGTGTTTTTTGGCAAATTGTGAAGTGTCTTTGTGCCCTATATATATAAAACCCATCATCATTATTAAATTCAGAATAATACCCTTTTTTCAAATGTGTTCATTTATTCTAATACAGATCCATATCTCCAGCACATCTCAAAAAATAACCATGTGAAACGCCTCAGTTTAGTGTTTCGCTCATTGATTCTTGATTTTTTTTTCCATAATAAACAGTCATATTTGTTTTGATAGAGATGTACCATGCATGTCTTGATTGGCTAATCCACATGCCCAACTGTCCCCCGTAAGTTTGAAGAAGTTTGTAGTCTGGCAAATTTTAGCGGGTGGTGTACTCTGACTCAGAAAGGTTGAAAAACACTGCCCTATCGGACCACCTGCAGAGGACGGCTGGGGAAAGATACCAACTAATAAAAAAGTGAAGATAAAGATGCAGAAAAATGTTGGTATCAAAAACCGGTAATGCTAAAATGAATGATGACTCTATTGTCTATTGAAATATAACTCTGCGCAAGGCGATGATCAAAGAACATTATTAAGATGACAAGCACATAAACATTAAATCATGCTCCATTTCAAAGGAGATCATGTATACAGGGAACAAAAGAAGTGCAGAATGTAAAAATTCTTCTTGCGTCTGGCTATTAATGATAAAAACTCTGCATAACCACTACTTACTGAGACATGTAAGTATCAAATATTCATTGCCATTGGAACAGGTATTGTTAATGTGCTTCTAAATCAGTGGGGATTATTTAACAAACCAGTTACAATATTATGTTTTGTTTTTTTTAATTAATCGTGCTTGTTTTTTGGCTTGTCTGGTCACATGGCACACACTCTCTCCTTTTTTTCCCTAAATATTCTAACTCACTGAGACACTGGTCTATATAATACTGTATATGGATCATTCTCAGTGACAAAAAATGTGATGTGCACTTTTTCATGATATTCTGAAGTAATTAAACTGCCTATCATGCTCTTTTACTCACTCTCACTGCCCTCACCGCCCTCTGCACACCTGGGGCAAGCACGCATCACACTCCACTGCTCTGGCTGCTGTCCGGTGTAGACCAAACCACGCCTGCTGTTAGCTACACTTAGATTTATGTGTTGGGAACAGCGTTTTTTCGTATTTTACAATTTTTCGTAACCCTTTTGACTCCTGTGACCTCTTTAATATGCTTGATTCACTGGGGTCAGAACAACTGTCTTGAGTTATCAGTCCGTCTAAGATTCTAGGCGGTGTTTTCCCCCTAAAAATGTAACCGCAGCCTCCACTGGCTGATTCATCCAGCACACATGATGATTCATCGATACACAATAGTTTGCTCCCTGTTTCCCCCACTGTTTCATCCATATGTACTCTATGGGCTATTGACACTGTGGTACTAATTCTCCACGCTTGAGCTTGTTAGAACCTTTATTCTATATGCAGCTCTTTCATGTTTGCTGACGCCATCTTTTTACACAACTCAGCTAAACCAAGCAACTATTTCCTGGTAGTTAAAATAGGCACTGTTCACCAGGGGCGTCATGAGACCTACTACTGCACTAGGGCACAGTTGGGGCACAGACAATGTAAGCACACAAAGCAAAACATTTTTAGCACTTATTTACCAAGGTAACATATAAGAAAATGCCTCCAAAAGACCACAAAAGAACTGTACAATATTAAATACCATTACTCTAAATATAAACTGAATGTTTAGGTTTTTCCAGGGGAAAGCGCTTCTAAGGCCGAGGCACTGAACACCACAGCCCTCTCCAGCTCTTCTGAGCCCGGGCTGAACCAGAGCTTTCATGTTCGGCACTCGGATCCAGAGGATGGTGCGGAACCAATCAGACCCAGTCTAATGTGCACTGGTCCTGGTCTCTGGTCAACTGTCTTTTACCAGCACATGGAGGATGTAGTCTCCAGATCTATCTGACCAACGCACATGACCAAGGACCGTCCTAAGTCCTGCCTGTTACCTGAATTCAGTGCCTCTGCTCCAGGCTGATGTGCAGTGAGTTGCGCACAGAGTTATACAGTATATATTTATAATCCACTAATGACATGCTAATGACACTGGTTTAGTTCTGGTTCAGTCCTGGTTCAGTCCTGGTTTAGTCCTGGTGTAGTCCTGGTTAAATTACCATATTAAGTAGCCGTGTGCACATTGTGTATGGAGTGAATAAAGTAGCAATGAGTTGCCTAATCAAGTAGCTATGTGCACATTCTCTAGATTACACCATGTAGACTTAAAACTCTAAAGTGAGTTTTTTTTTTACTGGTGAAATTTATACTGGGGCACTACAGACCAATACTGGGGCACATGGCCCAGTGAAATCTGTCTGGCGACGGCAATGCTGTTTTCACTGTGGTGCTGATCCTGTGATGTGGGTATGTAACCCGGTTTTTTGCACTGTAATAAGCCTTTATTTTTATGTTTTAATGTATTACTGTTTGCTAAATTAATAATATACTACACAGGTTTATTATGAAGTTGTTTATTTCTACAATGATTTATATGATGCTCAATGGGAGTTGCAAGTGACGTATATGGGGGAGTTGCTTCTGGCTGTTAGTCAGTCTGCCACCTGTTACAGAGCAGGTGACATTACTGCGTGTGTGAAGCTAAACTTAAAGGGGACCTGAGTTAAACCTGAACTTGACCCACTTTCTTTTGCTGTAAATTTTGGTACTTTGGATGCTGGAACAATAAATCCACCTTGGAATGGAAATGCAATCAAGCAAGTTTAATAGAGCCCCACCACAGGAGCTCCCACATCACAATGTATTATAACAACAAAAAGCAGTCAATCTAGAAATATAGTAATATAAATATATCCAAATATATGATGATTGACAGGAAATAGGGTTATCTGTTTCATAAGGGTGAGTAGTTGTACACCTGTATGGAGCATGGTATGAATTTAGTCCTGTATCTCTCACTGTTTGAGTGGAGCTATAGGAGCCTATTGGAGAATGAGGAGTTTGTCCAGTGCCCTCCAGTCCCTCACTGACAAATGTCTCACAGCCGATCACGTGACCAGCTTTAGGGATCAGTTTGTCAATCCGTCCAATAGCATTTTCAGCTTTTGATTAAAAATAAAGTTTGTCCAAATGTCAATCATTTACTAATGATGCTCCTGTTTTCTGTCGCAATGTTCATGACCTTTTTAAATCTATGTGCTGAGCGTGGGTCCTCTCCTGGCTCCACTCGTCTCATCTTCCAATGCACTCGGACTTAAGAAAACCAGGTTTGTTAGACCTCTTTTTCTTTGCCTTCTCTCTGTCTGTCTTTCACTCTCTCTTCCTTCCTCTCCTCCTCCCTCTATCTCTTAAACTCTCTTTTCTTTCGTCTCTAACCCTCTCTTTCTTTCTCTAACTTGCCTTTCCCTCCTTCTCTTTCTCCCTCTCTAACATACTTTTTCACTCTATTTGTTCAACTCTATCTTTCTCTATCTCTTCATCGCTCTCTCCTTTCTTCTTCCTTGTCTTTTTTGTTTCTCACTGCTTTCTCTCCCTCCCTCTCTTCCTCGATGTCTGCTGTCTGCTTCTCTCTTTTCCTTTCTCTGTCTCTCTTTCCTTCTCCTCTCTCCTTTTCTCTTTCTCCTTCTCTCTCCCTTCTCTCTCCCTCCCTCTCTCTGCTCTCCATCTCTGCCTCTTGCACCTATAACGAATGTTCATCATTAGTGGCGTTCGGACACATCACAGAGCTCCACTTCGTTAACAGTGGAGATTGGCGTTCGTTTATCCACGGGGCATCGCCGGCTCCTGCCGCTCTGACGTATTTGAATCCTATACACACAGATGATGAATGGAGCTTCTCTGCTAACACACCAAGCCATTAAAAGCCTGTTTGAATCCTCTGCAGCCAAGCACATTGTTAAACAGGTTTTGCACTTGGGCTGGCTGTAATGAGCTGAGGTGAGATCAGGAAATTTATATATTGATTTAACTCAGCAGAACCTGGGTAATGTCTTATATGTATCACCAAGGTTTCAAATATACACCTTTTTTAAGCTAGAAAATTATTTCCAATGCAGGTCGACAAATCCGTTTGGTTCTTGTCTGACGTATGCTCTGGTCACATCAAAAACATACACAAAACTGGCTGCTTACAAATAAAAAAGATGATTTTTACAGAATCAAAGCACCAAGCTATTACTCAGGTAAAAGAAGTTTAATATTTTGAAGTTAAAACATTTTGAGAATTATCTAGAGCAGCGGTCCCCAACATTTTTCGCCCCACGGACCAGTTTAATGTCAGACAATATTTTCAGTGACCGGCGTTTAAGGTGTGGCGGATAAATACAACAAAATAATATGATATGAGCTGCATTCCAAGAGGCGAAGCAGTTTTGAGGGCTTCATTGCCTCATTCGAGAGCAGGTCGCCGCATATTATGCAGAGCAGCTCGGTGCAGTGGGAATCTCCTGTTGGGATAAATCCGTATTTTAAGTAGGACTCCTGATATTGTCTATTAAATGTAGCTTTCTTTTTCTTGGAAGTCGTAGGCTCCTCTTCTGTCTCCTGGCTGGGCCTTTTCCCCTTTGCAAAGAAACTTTCCAAAGACGTTTGTTTTTTACTCATTTTGCTGCTCCTGGGTTTTATTTTAGCGGTGACTGAGAAGAGCCTGGACCTGCGTCAAGAGAGACATAGACGGATGTAACAGAGAATCGGGTCATTTTTCAAAATAAAATGTCTTTCAGATTCTGAAATAAATAAAAAAATAAAAAGTTATTTATTCTTTCTGTGCGGCCCGGTACCAAATGACCCAAATGGCCCGGGGGTTGGGGACCGCTGATCTAGAGGACGTGTCTTCGGCATTTGAGGGACACTCAATACATATTATCAGCTGTGGTTGTATCGTCTCAAGTTTGGACAGAGGTTTTTCACACTATAATTAATTTAAAAAGAATAAGGCTTAACTGGCTGGTTAGGAAAATGAACATTCGCGGTGGACCTCAAGTCTTCAGGTCGACTGTTCTACAGATGCCAGCCATAAAAACTGAATATGATGAAAGCAGACAGACAAACAAATATGACTAAGACCATTAAGAGCTTTGTAAACCTGGAGCTCACAGGAAGCCAGTGCAGAGACTCTTGTGCTATTGTACTATTGTGACGCTTTCTCTTTCGGGTTCTTGAATTTCTCAGGATGGTTACGTCTCCTGGGCTGTTTTTTAAAGTACATAAGTCATCACCACACTCTCTCTAAACATTACTGCGTGCTTTGGGTAACATGTAAGAAAAGGTTGCTAACTTTAGTTCTGGTTCTCTGTTTAAACTGTTGTCTGAGGATAGTCATTATTTTAAATTCTCAAATCTACTCAAGAGCTTGTTTAAAGTTCTTAAATATTCTTCCTTTCACTATTTCTCTGATTTTCAATGGGAAAGTAGAAAACGCTCTTTACAGTGACGTCATTGGTCCAAACCATCTTAGCTTTAAGAATGGCTAGAACACATTCCCTGATAGAGATGAGGCTGCAGCAGAAGTGTGACGTTAGCATCACGTTCGAATGTGATCTTTTAGTTTGTCAGACAGAGGACAGGACCTTGGCAATGGAAATGAGAGTCTCAGTACAGAGTTTCACTGCTCCATAGAGATGAGCATAGTCACACTGCAGGGGTTATATTTGGCTACAATGAGTTTGTATATTTCACATTTTATTCATCTGAACCAATCAAATGCCCCTTTTTGTCTCTATGGAGATAGTATAGCTGTGCCTGGAAAGTTTCACAGTATGGCATTAAAGGCCCTTTATTAACTGAAATAGATTGTTGTTGTCTTTAAGTCTTGTTATAAGGGCAAAAGGAAAATAAATTTGTCGACTGGACAAAAGTTATTTGGTTGAATACGTTTCGCAGCTCATCCAAGCTGCTTCTTCAGTTCTGGTCAGAATGCTGGAAAACACAGCCTTATATCTGCCTGCAGGGAGGAGCTAAATACAAAATAATTGCAAAGAAACTAACACATGTTTGTTTACAGTTTCAGTTTAATAGCTCAGCCTATTGTACTAGTCATAAGTGTGTTTAGCTCCTCCCTGCACGCAGATATGTTTTCCAGCATTCTGACCAGAACTGAAGAAGCAGCTTGGATGAGCTGCGAAACGTATTCAACCAAATAACTTTTGTCCAGTCGACAAATTTATTTTCCTTTTGCCATGGATTCTACCTGGACGACTGAGGAATTTTTCACACAAGTCTTGTTATAAGGTTATTTCATCAAAAACATACCTAAAGTTGTGCTTTGTTTCATTCGGACATGTTTCAGTAACCCTTTATTAGCATGTCTACATCTTCAAAGCTCAAAAGGCTCGTGATGTCATGCAGTGGTAGTTTTCAAGTTCACAGCTTTTCTTTTTTCTCTTTTTATGTAGAGATTCCAGGGCTGAAATCATTGAAATTGTTCTAGTGAAGGAATATGCTCAAAACACAATGGGGCACTTTTATTATACCATAACAACAAAGGAGGAGTTTTTTCAACATTTTTCAACAAAAAGATAAAAAACTGTTGTCTAATGCTTGCCAATTTGTAACTGTAATGTTTTTTTGGTTTGTTTTTTTGAAGAGGTGCTTGTTTAACAGCCCAAATCATTTCATCTGTTGTAATTTAATGTCAGATTGCCTCAAAACAATATTAAAATCTAACTTGCAGCAGAGCAGAACTTACAGTCAGCATCACACCTTGAGGAAATGATGAAATGACATCAGATGCAAAGTATTTTTATTTTGCCTTCTTTGCTTTGATAACACAATAGCGTTAAATAAAATGGTCAGTTGCAAATACATTATTCATAAGAGTTTTACATATCTCAATACAGTATTCCCAGGATGCCACCGTCACGCCTGTTTGAAGTGCCCTCCGCTGCAGCCTGTACAGATCGTCATAAAACAGATTTCTACATGCGATATTGGATTTGTTCATATTTGCGCTTGTCTTACATCTGTTATCTGTGTGAACTTTGCCTACCACGTCGAGCTGCATCAGTCCTGTTTCGTTTTATTCTATTTTCTGTTGTTGTGGGGAGTCTGCAGAGCTAGATAAGCCCGTTCAAAGTCCTCCTCTGCTTTCTAATGAAGTCAGGCATCAAACCGGCCGTAAAAAGTGTCCGCTAATCAAAGAGATGCTTTTATGTAACTGTAACTTATGAAACGCAGGGAGCATGTAAGATGTGTTATTTTACAAAGAGAAAACATCCACCGATTTAGTGTTTTAGAGATACCGCGGTGACTTCCGGAGATTTATATGGATTTATATGTTTACCGCAGAGGAGGAGACACTTTATGATAGTTATTTTCAAAACCTGACAATCGTTTTTATGTTGTGAAGAAAGGAAAGAGTCTGGTTTCAAATTATTGGGTAATTTTGTATACAAATTACAAATCCTCATTACACTGTTGACACACAAACCCAATTTAGGCTGAGTTATTTTCTCAGACACAGAAGTCGCGCTGTTCCATGTTTTGATGTCATGTGGGAATGCAGGAAGTGCGCTCCTGTGAACTCCATACACATTGCCAATTGCCAATCTCTACTGAACTAAAAGTAAAAGGTAGATACTAACTGTAAAACTGCCAATTCATGACATTATAAGGTGGAACAGAGTACCGCTATAAAGAGCTATAAAGTGCACCGGATTATAAGACGCAGCATCAAATAATATGTCAGTTGTGTCATTGTCCACACATAAGGAGCATCGGATTATAAGGCACAATAAGAGAAACAAAACGTGTGTCGGATAAATCGAACTTTATTCAGGTCATTTACAATAACTCTCAGTTGTAGCTAACACAAAAATACAAGTTTAACAGTTGGTGATTTGGGCATCAAACATGCCCGGATCCCTCTCAACATTGTTCAGTTTTAACACTAAAATACAAAACCTGAAATCTGCATGGTAATGGTGGCATTTTGGGTCCTTGTACAGCACACGGCAGAACTACCGGTATGTTGCACAGTCGCCCTATATGTCGCCAACATATTACTCCTCCTGACTCGCCCACTAATACGTTATTAGACTAATGTGGACAACATCAAATCGGTTGGAGGTTAAACACACAACCAAAGCACACATAAGGCCACTGGATTATAAGGCCACTGTGGATTTTTGAGAAAATGTCATGATCTTAGATGCCTTATAGTCTGAAAAATACGGTATTTTGAGCTTTGGAAATGTAGACAAATTAATAATGCAGCATTACTCAAACATGTGTGAATGAAACAAAACTCAACTCCAGGTATGTTTTTGATGAAGTCAGTTTTGTGTAATATAGGGCCTTCGTGGTCAATCAGCTTCCTGTCATGTGCAGCATTTTGAGGGCTTTTTCAAATTTGTAAGATATAATATTTCCTTTTACATTCTTAATCTCTATGGCAACTGTGTTATTTTTTCCCGCATCATTCCGAAATCCATGGGTTGCTCCCTGCAGCGTGCCCCTCACACAGGTATTTCTTATCATTGACATTCACATTCACCTGTCAAGATAAACTTCCCGATAAAAGGTTTGAAAAGTAATTAGTTTTGGTGGGTCCTCATTTCCTTGAGTGGCAGAAGTATTTAGTCAAAGGAATAAACATGTCTGAGTGCAACACATTTGAACTGCCATTAGTCTGGGGCTGTGAAAACACCTGTCAGAGTGGGTTTGAGTCTTCACAATTAGAGCACGACAGCTGCTCTCCTCGGCTCAGCCCTAAGTGTCTGTGTTTGTGTATGGAAAACAATGTAAAATGGAGGGGATGCAGATGATTGGGTGATCTGTAGAAAGGCTGTAATTACATTCTTTTGGACTTTATTCTGAAGTGGGCAAAAAGTAAAAGCAGAAAAAAACAAAGTAAAAGCACCATGTTTATATTTGTAGGATCATGGGTCAGAAAGTATGAGGTGACCTTGTGCCGTCAGTGAGTTTAAAGGCTGGGCGTGTTCTGCATGCATCTCTAATGGTGGAATGTACAGCAGTTACCATGGTGACACAATGCAGACATTACCAAAACAAAGCCCAAAAAGTTTTAAGATCCAAGTCTAGAAATGTTGAGAATGAATATTGTGATGTGTGAGCTACTGCGTCCACCTTAAGACTTCTTGTATTTGTATTACTATATTTCTGTATTTTATTTTTACTTACACATTTAAATAGTTATATATAATTATGACACCTGTCTCTTGCTATTTTTGCTTCACAATGCAGACATTACCAAAACAAAGCCCAAAAAGTTTTAAGATCCAAGTGTAGAAATGTGCAGAATGAATATTGTGATGTGTGAGCTACTGCGTCCAAATAATTTCCATTGTGGATCAATAAAGTTTGTCTAAGTCTAAATCATAGACTATATATAAATGGGCATAGCTTACATGCTAGCTGCAGTGATCCAAATAGGAAGTGAGCAGGAAAAACAAAGTAAAACCCCCATGTTTAAGTTTGTAGAATCATGGTTCAGAAAACACTCTGACCTTGTGCCATCTGTCAGTGAGTTTGATATGATGTGTGTCAAAAGTGGTGTAATTTTCTTGTTTTTTGCTTGACTTGTTGCACTAAAGTACTACAAGACTCAAAGCACTCTTCATTAGTTATAAATAGATGTGTGTCAATCCTTCGCTACCTTCAGTGGTGGAATGTAACAAAGTAAAAGTAAAGTACTGCACTTTTAGGTATCTGTACTTTACAGTTAATTTTAAATTGGATACTTTTTTACTTTTACTTCAGAGAGTGAGAGTGTGAATCTGTACTTTCGACTGCACTGCATTATTGAATAGGACTTTAAAAGGTTTTTTTAGACCTGCTGAAAAGGTTGACGGTTTATTTGTTTTTTATTAAGTTTATAATTTGAGCAAACAAATAGATAAATAGCTAAAAAAGCACAAGTCTTTATCTTCATCAAGCTTCATTACATCTACACCAAAATATGTCCAAAATACTTTTACTTTTTAACTCTCTAAGTTAATTTTTAACAGGGTACTTTAATATTTTTAGTAGTAAGTGGATTTTTTTCATGTGATAGCTTTACTTTAGTATTATCTGTACTTTTACTCAAGTCAAAATTGAGTAATTTTTACTTTTTAATTCTTTAAGTTCATTTTTAACAGGGTTCTTTAATATTTTTTGTAGTAAGTCGATTTTTTCATGTGATAGCTTTACTTTAGTATTATCTGTACTTTTACTCAAGTCAAAATTGAGTAATAACATGGCATATTTGTACATAAAATAATATCATAAGGCTCCTATATTGTAAAACTTGGCTCCTGATGACTACTATATCCATGTCTATATAAAGTGATACTTGACAGTAACATCACACTGGGGGTGTTCTACATATAGCTCTAATGATGGACTGGCCAGCAGTTACCATGGTGACACAATGCACACATTAGCAGACAGAGCCAAAAAAAGTTTTATCCTTGTAGTCTGAAAACTCACAAAAGTATCGCCTGTATACTAGCTTAAATGGACATAGCTCGCTCACTAAGCATCACACTGCAAATAGGAAGTGAGCAGGAAAATCAAAGTAAAACCCCCATGTTTATGTTTGTAGAAGCATGGGTCAGAAAGCACACTGACCTTGTGCTATCTGTCAGTGAGTCTTATATGATGTGTGGTGAAGAGAAGAGCTCTGTGCTGCATTTTTCTTGTTTTTTGCTTGACTTGTTGCACGAAAGCACAAGACTCTAACAGCACTTGCTGCAAATGGATGCGTGTCAATCCTGGACACTATAAAGTCTGTCTGTCCATGGATCTCTGCTTCATTGTGGTTCCTCTCAAAGTTTTTCCTTTTCTTCTTTTTTGCAGAGAAAGAGGATCTAAGAATAATGGACACTCTAGGACAGTTATCCATCTATTTGCAAGTTTCTCTCTCAGTTTCCAGATGAGTTTCCTTCAGGTATTTTGGTTTTCTCAACCCAAAACATGCACCATATGACAATTCTTCAGCATTATTGTCCTGATCAACACTAGCTCAAGACCTGGAGAGTGCTGCTCCTGAAAGACTACCCGAGTGCGTAAATGCAGATGACAAATTTCCCTACGAGGACAATAAAGTGTACCTTTATCTATGTTCATATACACAAGCTTCAATGAGTAAAAATGATGAAGTTGTCAATTATATAATATATCAATATAACAAACATCTATCACTTATATTTAATCTGTTTGCTCCCACATTTTAAACAAACTTATGCACTGCTCTATCATAATTTAAATAAGGAATATATCAACAGCTCAGTGTTTATTTGTCCACTGATGTGAAGGTTGACTCTCGATAGAAACATCATTGATAGATCAATCAGACCCACTGACCCACAGGTTGACGGTGCTATTCCACCTCCCACAGATAAATACTGTCATTGTGTCCTTGGGCAATGTCAATTAAGTTATGACATTTATGAATGTGTTAATGGATGAGTGGTTCCTTGATATAAAGTGCTTTGAGTGCCTTGGAGGTGGAGCCACTGTTTAAAAATTTTACCATTTAACATTACCATAAAGATGATTGCATTTTCCATAAGTGTGCATGCAGATACATTCATAACAGCACCAGCAGAGCATTATCTACAAAGCCATCTTCAACACACTGTGAAACTCATTCAAAACAGACTTTATTCTATGGTTGAATGAGCAGTAACAGATGTGACAACACCGAGGATTTGGGTGGAAACTTTGTGTTATTAAAATCTGATTCCTCCCATCTTCAAAAGCATTTATCCTTCGCCCCTGTCCTCCCCACACTTCACTTTTCAGACCATAAATCATATTGTTCTGCTTCTTTTCTCCCAAATTTCATCATGTGCTCCTTTCTTAGTCCCTGCTCCGGCCCCATCGATTTGCCGCTCCGGAGCACACACCATTACTTTTCACTGGCCACCATCTCCTCTCCTAATTATTCCGAGTTTGCCCCTGTCACTTCATATTGGAAAGGACCTTTTATAAGAGCCTTTGCCGTCACAAGACATGGGATTTGATTTGGTTCATATCGAATTGAGTCATTTTTGATGTGTGGAGATTGGAAGAGGCATAATTGATTTTCAGGAGATTGGGGTGAAATGAATGCCATATTTTTATCATAGTTTTTGTATGTTTTGCTAAATGACAAAACTTGCAAATGCTATAACAAATATGACATGCGTGCAGGCGTGCATGTTTGTTGTGCACATGAATAATGGACACATTGATTGGTTAATAGATATATAACCCTTTTATATAAATACCTGCT
Source organism: Scartelaos histophorus (assembly GCA_000787155.1). Taxonomy (NCBI): domain Eukaryota; kingdom Metazoa; phylum Chordata; class Actinopteri; order Gobiiformes; family Gobiidae; genus Scartelaos; species Scartelaos histophorus. Next base: position 22,032 of record KN492405.1, read on the forward strand.
GTTTAGCCACAATCTGTCCTCTTTCCACCACCAATCACATGTTGCTCAAATCCTTCTATATAAATACCTGCTGTTTTACAATCTGTCCTCTTTCCACCACCAATCACATGTTGCTCAAACCTTTTCAAATGTATTGTCCAAGGAAACAGGTAACACTGTTGCTCAGACTGAGCCAAAAACCTGTGCTACCAATTACCAGCAGCTGATTCACAATCTAGCATGGCATATTTGTACATTTTCAAATAATACTAATATTCCAGTAATGTAAAGACTGACTCATGGTTGCCTCTATATCCATGTGTATAGACATATAAAAGGTACATGAAATAACTTTTCTGATGGACAAGGGCAAGTGGGTGTGTCTCTGTATAACTTCATGTCTGGGATTGTTTCACAGTATGGCATTAAATGTACATTATAGATATAGAGTGTGCAAACAAATAGTTTATTTGATGGCAAATAAAATACCTTGACATTCTCACTTGAGTGGGTTCACACATCCTCTGATCTGACCTATAATTTCTGGCCTGGTGAGCGCATCAGAGTTTAATGGCACATTATGGAACATTCTAGGTAAAGCAATAACATCTGAATAGCAGATGGCAGACCCTTCATCCAAAATGTTATATATCCTTATTTGCCATCCTTATATCCTACATAGAGATGATAAAGATGATGATAAAGATCACTATGACAATGGTTTTAACAGCCATAAAACTTTTCAGTATTCAGATGTTCATATTTTATAATACCATTGTAATGGGAAAATTAGTCACTCAGTCCCACAGTATTTTAGCACTTTGCAAAAAAATCCAATTAAAATTCAAGCATTGCCAAATGGATTTCTACAACAGCTGGTCCGATCACCAGATTCTCATTTTCAAAAACACATTATTTATCTTCAGATTTGATAAAGGACATCCGAGGTAAGCGGCGTCCTCCATTGCTGTCCCTGTCCTTTTCCCATCAGACTTTGCTCCTGCTGCACTGGGAGCTCAGGGCTATTATGTGCTGTGTCTGCGGCCCCCAGCGGACCGCACGGGTTAATTGGTTCTTGGCCCCAAAGTAAAACTCAAGGCCCCGGGACAAGTGCTCAGAGCCTCTCCCACACAAGGACTTTGTATTGTCAAACATACATTCAAACGACTGCTCTGGCCCACTTTGCCCTTCGCCTTGATACAACAATATATGGCATGTTTTTCTATAAGAGCAATATAACACAGTGGATTACAACTACAATGCAAGTGTGGCCATAAAAAAAAAAATTATTTCTTCATTTAGTTGTATGAAGTAGCAAAACCTTCATACTAACAATACAATACAAGGCACATTTTAAATGGATAACAAGCAACATATGCTTTGAAAAACTTTAGTTTCAAAATTGAATAGCTAAAACAGCACAATTAGAAGAGTAGAAAAAACCAAAAAAAACAAAACTGGTGCATTGAGTAACTAGTGTTACTCAATGCACCAGTTTAACACATTAACCATGCGTATGTATTTGAATTCTTCTCTCAAACAGAAAACACAGGAAGGAAAACAAGAAGTGTTCCATTGTGTTTTAAACTCTCAACAATTTTGAACCTAAAAATCAGCAGTGACATATGGTCCACTAATTTGGGGATATTTCATGGGGTCACTTGTTTTAGACTTTTTTTTTGCTCTGTTGTTCCCCTTCTATATTGCAGCTATTGTATACAATGTATTGATATGATAAATAAATTAAAATCAACATGTTAAAACACTGTGTCATACCCTATTTCACATTTTAATCACATCATGTAAACTCTGTGTGCAGAGGTGAGGGACTGAGCTTCTCTGAGGTGGACTTGGCCTCATTCCAACATCACCATCTGCTGAAGCTGCACCACTGACACAGATGTGGTGCTTATTTAAACCTGACGTACTATTAGTTTAGCATCAAAGTAAATGTCATCATCACCTTATTTGCTGATTATATTGTAAACATCATTATTTTGGATGATTCCAGTGAAGGTGTATGGAGCGTCCACCTCGACTGGACAAAAGGTAAAACTTGAAAACTACCTTTTCATGACATCACAAGGTAGAGCAGAGCATTTTGAGCTTGGGAGATGTAGACAGATTAATAATAAAGAGTTACTCATACAAGTGTGAATGAAACCCAAACACAACTCCAGGTATGTTTTTGATGCAGCAACAACCTTATAACATGACTTTAACCTCACAAGAGCCAATTTAGAGTAAAAACGACCTTTAAGAACAAAGCCAAATCCTATGTTGAAAATGAAACCATGTAAATAAATAAAACCCAGTATAAAAGCTTAGAGAGATCTTGAGATTGCACAGAAAACATAGCTCCCTGCAGGTGCTCGGCTCAAACACATGACGGATGTGAGGAGTTGTGTATTCAGCGTCTGTCTGGAGAACGTGAGCTGAGTGGAGAGGCTCACTGCAGGGACACATTATTTATAGGAGTAAAACAGACACGCTCAAATGTTCTGCAGCTAAACCTGTTCTGAAAACTCCAAAGATAAAAAATACAAGCTCTATAAAAGCTTCATAAGGCAGTGAGGAAATCTCTCTTTTCCTAACTGCAACTTTTAGGCTAAATATGCAGCTTATGTAACTTTTGAAATTGGGTATTTATTTTATTTTAGTGATATTATTCTATTGCATTTAGATATTTTCCCTTGTAAATTCAAAGTGCACTGAGAAACTTTTCTAACTGAGAGTTCGTCATGTGCTTGTCTCCATGGTGATGTTATTGCTTTGCCTGGAATGTTCCATGTTGTGACATTAAACATCTCCATCTAGCATTTACTCATTACAGGTGTTTCTATTGCTTAAAAATACACTAAATTTACACTAATATAGCAAAAATAAAATCTCACATTTACTGATCTTTTTCCTTCTAAAAA